>JAOUZG010041943.1:3815689-3842271 GCA_026289955.1 Argiope argentata
ATACAAGTATGGAGTAAGTATACGAAGATTCAACTATATACAAGTATGGAGTCTATGCTAATACAAATGCTACAATATCTTCATTTAGGAATCTAAACATTGTTTCTTTTCAAATTAAACCCAATAAATACTTAATTTGTCCGTAACAAAATATTAAAATAAAATAATAAAAAATTGAAACCTTACTGAAAATATCTTGGTGAAAAAAATAGTAATATTTTATAAAGTGTTAATTTATATAAGGTCCTCCAATTTAGGCCCAGTAACTAATTTGTAAATCATTAGAGATAGTCTTTAAATCATATAAAAAATTATATTTAATATTGATTTAGTCAATAAATACCCCGCTGAAGACAGTCGCAGCATCTAAATTTTATACAGTCCTATGGTCCTTTTAGTCATGTTTTGCAAAAAATTCTTGACAATCTTTTATTCTATACAAGATAATGCTCTATATTTTGTCATTACAGCTATCTGACTATGAATCTTTAAATTAATTATTTTTAATCTATGAGCAATCGCGTCAAGTAAGATTATTCGTTTATTGGCGTATATCTCTCGTTGTACTATTGATATTTTATAAAATCCTATAAAATAACGATATTCAAAGCCCATAATCAGGTTTTATTGCAGAAAAGTGAAACTTTTTAAACACAAGCATTAGCGTGTCAAGGGTATTTTACTAAAAATTATTGGTTCGACAAGATAACTTATAAAAATTTAGATTTTGCACTTTTTCTCAGAAGTGCATTAATTGATTTGAGAAACAGTGTAAAATGTAATTCCTCGTGTCATTTAAATATATGTATATCAAAATTGAATATGCATATCTAATTTATAAGTGGTTAGTTATTAGATTACGATTAGTAAATATCATATTGATATTAGTAAATATCTATATTGTCCATTACAGCATAAGACTATTGTGGCAAAACAAACAGCACCTCTAATGTTGAAAACAATAACGAATACTTCTTTTTCCCTCCCCCCTTTCTTCTGGTAAAAAAATACTATTTAATATTCATACTAACAGTAAAAAGTAAAAAAAATTGAGAGATATGCGTGATTTGTGGCGAAAAATTCATTTTTTTGGTAGTTTTTGTAAGCTTTAATAAAAATTCAGATAGAGGACGTAGTGAGTTATGCGACAATATAATAAATGAAAAAAAAATCTATCATATGTTTCATCTCAAATGCATTATATGAAATACATTTTTCATTTTAAATAACTAACTTCTACAGAAAAATGAGAGGTAAATTGAAAAAAAAGTCATAATCGAGTTGAGTATCACGATATAAAAAAAAGGTATTGGATTAACATAGACGAAATATACAGCAATCATTTAGTAACAATAATAGAGCAAACGATTAAAACTGTATTTTTTCAGAAAATGTAAGATTAGATATTTATTCTTAATTTTATTTCTTATAAATAGAACGGATGGCACAAATAAACCAATAGTCTTCGATCAATAATACATAGAATGCTTCATGTGTTTTCATAAAACGAGTCATAAATAATTTGGAAAGATTAAGTTCTTTTAAATCTCAAAACTGGTAGAAAATAATTTTAAAATATTGTTAACTAAAAGCATATATTTGAACTAAATATATCTGGTTTGTATAAGTGAATCCATAATGAATGTTACATCAAAATGCCGTATGTTAAATTACCAAAACATTTTATTATTAATACTGAGAACTTGTAAAAGTGCTCTTAAATTGTTGTATATTGTCACAAAACGTCATATGTCGTTTGCGGTTCAAGCTTTTAGATCAGAATTCCGTATACTTTACTGTATGTGGTTTTTGACATACGACATTATGTTATAACAGCGACGATGTATTCATTTGCCATTTTTCTTCCAAACTATATAGTATACCAAAACTGTTTTACGTTTCATAATTCAAAAGCGATAGACATTTTGAATTCCAATAAGACTATGCAACATGATAAACAACTTTATTTTGAATTGTTTGTACTAGTATCAATATTTTGAAGACGCCTGAGCTCGGAAAATCTAATCAAAACTTTCGGAACGAAACAGCTGGAACATACTCAGATAGCTATATTATCTTTATCTGCAAATTGTAGGGGAAGCTTTAGAATCACACACTTAACCTTATTCTATTTTCAGATAAGCTATCAATAACAGATTAGTACAAAGGGTTAAAGGCTTTTATTCAGATACTTTGGAAAGGATAGTCTTCAGTAAATTTCAAATTTTCAGTTATTCATTCCTTTGATGTTTCAAGAATGTACGTGATTTGCATTGAGTCTCCTATTAAAAAATGCAAATAAGTTGAAATAAAGAAATAATTCATTTCCTTTAATTCTTATAAAATGTTCCTCTAATTAAAAATAAGCTAGAAAACTGTCTATCAAAAGCTTATTTAGGGAAAAGAGCTGAAGATCATAAAAAGAAAAATTTGTCATTTTCCTTTTAATTGATAAGGAAATTATACTTATCATGGTATTTTAACATGTTTCATGAAAATGATTAAAAGACGAAAAGAAAATTTTATACTTCTTTATAAGTCATAATTACGTCAATTGTGCGTATTAAGTTATTATATATTTATATATTTCATCACTTTTGAATAAATAATGTTAATAGAAATTAATTGTATTGGCTTGTATGACTTTCTTTACAACGCACATAAATTTCGCAAAAGATTTGCGGCTTTTATTTTGGTTTATAATTCAAATTTGCGGTTTATATTTCCTCTCAGTATAAACTCTATTCATCATGTATATATCCAGAAGTAAAAAGAAATTAATAATTAGGAAAAAATGTTTATGAAGAATCTTACTACGAATGAAAAAGGACTAAAAGACAACGTAATTTTTAGCGATTTGATAGTTACAATTACATGCAAGAATTTATATAATGTCGTCTTATATAAAACAATTAATTAAAAATTTTTTTACAAAACTGATAGATATGTTTCGTTATAAAGTTCGAATTAATGATTTTATGCTCATTTATATGCTTATTGAAATTAAGTAAATGGTAATGATTGTATTCATAGGGATAATTCTATCATTAATGGTTTCCTTATTATCACGTCACAACATGATGTTGTTTTGTGGATGAGGTTTTTGGCGTCAACAAAAATTCGAAGACGGAAAAAAAAATCATCTGCACGAGCATCTAAAAAAAGCAGCTTTTAAGAACGTGTTGCCATTGCCTTTACAAAAGCTCTGATTTTTTTAAAAAAAGTTAATTACTACAGCAAACAAAACCTAGAAAAATGTCATTTTGAGCACATGGTTATATGAAATTAAATAAATAGGAACTGTGATACTTTTTAAACAATAAATTCGAGGCAAAGTTTTATTGATCGTTTGAAATACTAAAGTTACTAACTCAATAAAACAATTAAAAGGAATAAAAATATAATTTAACTTGCACGAGCACGTGGTGCTTGGCTGTTCAAGAAATTATGTTCTGACATGATATATTGAAATATGTATAGCAGATTTCATTTTAATCTTTATATTATATTTGTGAGATAAAGAAACATTTTTAAGACCTTTATGAATTCACAAAAAGACAAATTGATTCTATACATATTTTTAATTTCTCTTTCTTCCCTACTTTTTTTCTTCTTATTTACATTCCTTTAAAAAAGAAGAAAAACGTGATTGATTTATCTTTTTCTAATATTATCAGCTTAGATGTCAAATATTAAATCAAAATATTGTATAATAACTTTCAGATTTGGATTTTATAACTATAGATCAAAATTTCAATGAATGAACACTGTCTTTTTTCGCTTTTTCGCCAATAATTTTCAAAATCATACTGTTAAACTGTATGATTATTTATTCACACAAATTTTCATTTAGCCTTCAAAAAATAACTTATTCATCAGCCCTAATTCATTTCATTCCATTTACTTTCCTTTTCTTAAACCTTTTTTTTTTCTTTTTCATTTGCAGATATGTAACTTTCATAGAAATGACAATTCCAGAAGCAGACAATCCTTTCTAAAATCTCCGCTTAACATTTCATTTGAATATTGCATATGAATTAAATAATGCTGTTGAATTATACAATTTTTTCGGTTTATAATTGTTGCCAGAAAGACGAGTCTTCCATATCTCCGGCATCTGGGCATACACTTGGGAATTCCTCCTCATTTCAAGGTCAGACGGCTCCTGGAAGGGAGACGGACAAAGCAATAATCCGTCAAGTCAGGCATCACGACTCAGACGCAGGTTTACATTCTCTATCCTGATAACCGGCTGGGGATCAGGTATTTTTGAAGGAGCCCTTTTGCATATAACCATGGGGGATAATAGGGGCTAGACTCAGGTCCCTCTCCTACGATAAGGGGGAGACTGACTGCTCCTTTGTATTTATAACTCGCCATGTCCCCATGCTACGCCGACTTGGAGAGAAAAGCAAAATTCCATGCTGAAGCAATAAATAAACATCTATGAAGGTTCCAGTCCACGGACAAAAAAATAAGTTTCCTAAGAAAGGGATTTGATGAGCACCAGACGGAGATCTTCTATCTCATAAATGAATAAACAACAACGTTCCTATAATTTTTAAACTAAAGATAATTTCTAATATTTCTGTCGGCATAATTTTTGTCATTAAAAAGATTTTCAAGTTGCTATATACTCAAATGGAGGGAATGAAGACGAAGAGAATTTGAAATCTTTTTGAGTAAAGGACAAAACCCACCTTGCTGGATTAGATTTATGGTAAAATGTAACCTATGTGTAATGATATTTTAAACTCTCAATTTAAATTCAAATTAATTTCTTAGTTTTGAATTTAAGTTAGCCATAGTAACTTCATTCTAAAATATTCTCTTATTTCCTGATCCATTCCACTTGTTCTAGGTAATTAATTCAACAAATGCTGTGTAAAATTGCTGAATCGACTAAAAGCCAAAGATTCTCACGCTAAGTGTGAGAGATGAAAATGGTACAGCCAAACACATTCTTTTAAAAAGATTCCTATGTTTCTCTTGCCTATTTAAGCATGTGTCGTTAAAATCCCCATTGAAATATCATTGTATAAAAGCACTGTGAAAAAATATTTTCTCTATCAAAATCTTACGGTATTTAAAACCAGGGATAATAATGTCCTGTCCTTCTTTACGCTTCAACTTTTCTGCCGCTCTGTGAGTGGACACGCCTTGTCCGTCAGCTAGTAAATAAAGCCTGCTTCCCTTGATGGAATAAAACGAACTTAAAAATGCAACCTGTCCTCTCTATAACTCCACCTTCTGCTTTCGATAAATAATAATAATACGTTACTTATGCATATCGTTAAATTAGTAAATATTTTATTTCTTAGAATATAATAAGTCATTTTATAATATGATAAGATATTCTAAGAAATAACTAATAAAATACGATCAATTATTTCATATATTAACCAAGAACTCTATGAAATATACTTAGTGGAAGGGATAATGACCACCAGAGTTTGGAATCTTTTCAAATAAAGTCAAGAATTGACTTTGCAATGTCAAATGTATGATAATAATGCTACAAGTATATGTTATCGTTAAATTTGAGAATCCGTTATTTCATAGAATATAACCAGTAATTTCATGACGTAACTAGATATTCTATGAAATAATTAATAAATTATTATCAATTATTTCATGAATTAATAATGAAATAATTGAATTAGACTCTTTAACGGTAACATACATAAATATAAATGAACGAAATATAAACGAGGATAATCTGGAAGTTCCGGATTCGAATCCTGGTAAGGGCATGGTTGTTCTTCTGTGTACTATTTGTGAGTTGTGTGTCTGTGCCCCCCCCCCGTAAAAAGGGTTGTGCAAGCAAATGTGATGAGTGTGTGCTACTTCAAAAGCAAGAGACGCTCATTCGGTTTAATCGCAGACGGCCGTCAGAGCATTTGCCAATAGCAAGTGCCATTGGTATCAACAACAGCATGTTATTTCATGACGTAATTAGATATTCTAAGAAATAATTAATAAATCATGACCATTTATTTCATGACATAACCAAATATTCTAAGAAATAATTAATAAATCATGACCATTTATTTCATAACATAACTAGATATTTTAAGGAATAGTTAATAAATCATGACCAATTATTTCATGAAACCACGAATTATGAAATAGCTGATTATACATTTTAACAATAACATAATAAATATGAAGGATATTGTTTCTAAACGTAGTCCAGTCAATAATTTCTTATCTCTTAGAGCTAGGCTTATATTTCGAGTAGGAAAAAAACTCTAAATGACATAAAGGAATTATATTTTGCGTTATTTGAATCAATAAATCAATACTGAGAAAATTGAGAAATGTAAATTTTTATTCAGTTCTGAAGTCCTATTAGTTTAGTTTGCAAAATATTCTTGATAACCTAAATGAAAAAAAAGGAGGGAGGGGACCCTTGAAAAAAATCCACTTTTCTGTTACAAATATTGGCTGAGTTAATTTATGTTGCTTAGACCTTAAGTTTTATAATTTTAAACGAATCAATGCCCTTCTGTTTAAGAAATGCCATTCGTTGATTAGCTGATTTTTTTTGGAATATCCATCAAAATGTTCTAAAATAATTTAGAATAATAGTATAAAAAAACTACATGATTGAAGCGTAAATGAATATTTTAATAATGAGTATGAGTAATGATGCGGATTTAATGACAAGTAGGAGTTTTATTTTCTTTACTATCTAATGAGATGACATTTTCTGTTTTAGGAATATTTTCTTACTTTGATTCAAATGGAAATCCACTGAATACTTGATTTATCTATGTATTCGAAGTTATTTTAAAATTGAATTATAATCATTATGAATGATTTATTTTCAGCTTACAGTTATCAAAATTCAATAAATCGATGCACGCATGACATTCTGGCAATGCAGTTAAGCTGTTAACAAAATAGTAGCGTCCCAAGTATATTTTACTTAACACGATTGTTGTACATTTACTGACTCAAACAATATTAAAATCTAATTCTTAGTCATTTAGCGAATTTTTTACAGCTGGAAATATTGACCTACCTAATTAGAAATTAAATGTGTTATGGTTTTAGAACTGTTTAGGTACGAATATAGGTTCACAATAGAATTAAATATCTTGTACTTTTGATGAGTGTTATATCTAAAATTTACAAGAGGATTTCCTCATAATCAAATGGATAAAATCGAGTAAAAAATAAAACGTTCTTACAAAAACAAGTAAAGATATAAAGCTACAATGAATACAAGGTTAGATAACAGATTTAAAAAAATTAATTTTGCTTTGAAAACGTCGTATAAAAGGGAGGGGAAATTCGTGCAATAACTTTCATAACATTAATTAATCTAAGCAATAAAGCAAAACCAATAAAAACATTAAACACAAATTGTGAATTAAAAGAAGGGAAACACACATACCGATGATGTCATTATTTCAACGGAGTATAGAAATGCTAGGGAAATTTTCTCCAATGAAAAGAAAAAAAAACATTATTTAATGAGTTATTCCCTCCTCTGAAATTTAAACACTTAGGAAGAGAAAGCGTTATTCGAATCACGATGAGAAAGCGTCACTAGACCTGCGAAAAGTGACCTTCAGATTACGTTAAATCGTTGAAGTTATTTTCGGTACTCAATTTGTATTCAAAAACTTTCATCAGTTTTTCCAGTTCTATCATCCCCAATTTATCACTTCAGAGGATGTTTTTTTTAATTGAATTAATTCGAAGCATTGATTGCCGGTATTTTATGAAATCTCATATATATTCACAACAGAAAACCGTTACCGTTAAAGAAAAAATGGATTTTCATGGATATTTTAACCATGACGTGCATGTTAAAATTTAAAATCGTTTAAAATGGATAACGATGAATAAATAAATAGATCTAAAAAGGGAAAGTAAAGATATAAATCTATAACGAACTCTCAGTTAGATATTTGATTTCAGAAGATTTTGAAATGCTACTTTAAAAACATTATTTAAACTCATTTAAAAACACCAAACAAAAATCGCAAATTAAAAGAGAAGAAAAAAAATCCAATGATGTTATTGTTTTCTTGTTGATATTATGAGCAGTAGTTCTAAATAATTAATTAAATTTTAAAATAGAACTAAGATTTTGTTTCTCATTATTTTCATGGACGGCAGAAAGAATGGAACATATTTTCCGAACAAAATATTTTTAAAATTCAAAAATTTAAGGGTTAATATTTTATACAAATTAGTAAGTACAAGAAAATGACTAATAGTATAAATTTTGATGATGTGTAGTAAAATAGTTTTACTCATTAGACAGTAATCTTATATTTTTATTCAAAAAATCATTCTTATTAAGATGTTTGAATCGCAACATTAAAGGATATTTTTAAAAATTCCATATTCATTTAAAATAATTTTACTTCTTGGATCTCTTATTAATTTTTACATTTCATAAATAAATATTATTAAAAATTATTTACTATAATACACTATATAACAAAAAAATCAACGCACCAAGAAGGAGTTGTCCGATTGAGACGAATATTGGAAAATAGGATGACAATGTACATAATAGTAAATAATTAAAATCTCAGAACAATTAAACAATTTTTTTCAGAGCTACAGTAACAAGTTCAATAGGGTGTTGACTCGTCTGTAGCCTGGATACAAGCTACCATACAACGTGGATAGACCGATAAAGCTTCCGGATGGTCTCCTGTGTATTTCCGGCCAAATTCACTCCAATTGTCGAACAAGGTCATCAACATTTCGTGGCAAATGCATTGACCTCCCCATCATATCCTAGACATGCTCGATAGGAGAAGTAACTGGCAAGCCAAGGAAGTGTTTGACAAGCTTGCAGACAGTTCATAGCAAGACGTGCCACAGGTGGTGTGGTATTGTCCTGCTGAAAAGCTATACGAGGATACTGCAAAAGGAACGGTAGTAAAACGGTCTTAGGATGTCGTCGACGTACCGCTGTGAAGTAACTGTACTCTAATGACGAGCAAAAGGGTCCGGCTATCAAAGGAAATGTCACCCCAGACCATAATGCCTTGTTGAGGGCCGCTGTGGCGTGCAATAGTGAAAGCAGGATTCCCCTTCTGACCTGGGTATCACCAAAGACTTCTTCGATTATCTTCAGGACACAGTTGGAAGCGAGATTCATCACTAAAGACTATATGTCCAAAGTTGGCCTCATTCCAACCTGATCGAGCCATGCACCACTGTAATCTGGCTCGGCAGAGTGCAGTTGCGAGTGGCAGGTGGCGTAACGGTTGGTGTGAGCGTAGATTTGGCTGTCTTAATCGTCTGTAAATGGTCATGGTGGACACTGGAGTTTGAGTTGAACGTCTGATGGTTGAGAGAGATGAAGAAGGCGCTGTGACAGCTGATGGGCAATCACTGTTTCCTCACGATCTATTGTGGCCCTAGGTCAACTGCTACCATCCTGACGCTGAATTCTGCTATTTTCCACCCATCCTTGCCAACACCTTTGAATCTCCGCATCGCCTCGACTCAAATGACGAGCGATTCTCCGATTTGTCCAATCGGCCTGTTTCAATCTAAGGATACGACCTCTGTCAAACTCTGATAGTTGCTCGTAATGATTACGAACCCTGCGTCTAGGCATTTTTTAAATTGTTGAAAGGTAATATGAATCGCAATCAAACCAAAAGTTTTAACAACACGTGCCGTATGTGGTGTGACATGGTCCTGGTGATTTTTCAGCCGATGGTACTGAAAAAGGAACGGTAGAAAAACCGGACTAAGGATGTCATGGACGTAATGGCTTGTTGAGGTCCGCTGTGGCGTACAATAGTGGAAGCAGGACCCACCCCTCTTTCCTGGGCGTCTCCAAAGACTTCTTCGATGATGGTCAGGACACTGTTGGAAGCGGGATTCGTCGCTAAAGATTATACGTCCCCTGTCGGCCTCATTCCAACCTGATCGAGCCATGCACTACTATAATCTGGCTCGGCAGTGTGCAGGCGTGAGTGGCAAATGGCGTAACGCTCGCCTGGAGCGTAGATTTCATTGTCTCAACCTTCTGCGAATGGTCATGATGGACACTGATGTTTGGGTTGAAAGCTGATCGGACAATCACTCCGTCCTCACGATCTGTTTTGGCCAAAGATCGACCGCTACCATCCTGACGCTGAACTCTGCCATTTTCCACCCATCCTTGCCATCAATTTCGAATCGTCGCATCTCTTCGACTCAAATGTCGAGAGATTCTCCGATTTGTCCAAATGGCCTCTTTCAATCTAATGATACGACCTCTGTCAAACTCTGGCAGTTGCTCGTAACAAGCACGAACCCTGCAGCGAGGTATTTTTTAAGTTGTTGAAAGGTAATCTGAATCGCAATCAAACCAAAAGTTTTAACAACCATTGAAGAATTGCTCCTTATATACATCTGCTGGATACGCAGTTCCGATGCGCTGGATATCAGATTCATTCATTGGACACCAAAATTTAATCGTTTGCATATCTGTTAAAAACACTCATACATACGAAATTTCAAAGCAATCGGATGATTGCTTCTTGGTGCGTCGATTTTTTTTATAGAGTGCAATATTAATAACATTTTATTTCATAAAGATACATTTATATAATATCCTACCCTTTAAAAAAAATCAGAAATCGATCCTTTAAAAGAAAATCGTGACATACTATTACCTAATGTTTTAAATATCAAACATCAATACAAATTTGACAAACACTTGCGTTGTAAGCTCTGAAAATCTGGAAACTTCCAATTGATCAATCTTCAGAGATTAAATTTTACTGCGTGAATGCTTTTAAACCAATTTACAAACAGAGCCTTTAAACTACAAAGATCTGATCACTCGATTGATAAGAATTAGAATCAATATTTTCCCTTAAAGTTCACTAAGTCACGGACTCTGCTTGAAATTATCATAATGAACTTCTGCTTTCATATTCACATTCAATGCCTATTGATTTAAAATATTAACATAAAGGAGGATTTTCCTCAAAAATCCGGTCAATAAACTCTCTATTAGATTTTTATCTCATTTGATATCTGAAAACAACAACAACTTATTGATAAAAATTTTAAATCAAAAATTGAAAAACATTTAAAGCGAATAAAAGCTTGAATTTCAAATGTTCGCCATTTTGGTTGCACTAAGATGGGAATTATTCGTTCAATCACACTGGTGTTAAAAAAAATACAGCAATTTCCCCTTGTTAAGTTTTAATGATATCAAATCAGTTCAAGGATTTAAAAAACATACAAAAATAACAGTTATTTTTCACTCATTATTAAAATGAATTCGTTCGCGAAAAAAGGACGTGCCTCATGTCCGAAACATTGCAACATGATGATTACTCAGTCTTGATTGATCCATCATGTTTTCACTTGACATTGTGATGAAAGCTTTATAAGCCATATTACAGCCCTCAAGCTAAAGTGTCACTTTTGCTCGATGGTCATGTTACTCGTTACTAACCCTCAGATTGCGATTTCGGGTCTAGCGCTATCCGCAATTGCCACAGTGGTGAACACGGCGAGCTTGAATAAGCAACCTTCATGCGCAACTTCGCACAGCTGTTGTGGCGCCCTCTATCGGCTGCAAAAATGCCTCGATGCGCATTAAGTATGACAGCTAACATCACCACCAAACTCATACACACGTTCTTTCCATAAGCTTGGCTCAATTGTTTCGTTCGTCTAACCACCAACTAGCTGATGGAAGAGTATGTGGTGAAAGTTTTATAAGCCAGATAACAACCCTCGGGCTGAAATGTCACTTTTGCTCGATGGTCATGTTACTTGGTTACTAACCCCCAGATTGCGAGCACGCCATTATATTGCTACCACTGCAATATAATGGCATGTTTGTCTTATAGCTTCTCTTTGTAGTACTAATTTCTTTGGAATGTTTTGTTTTATCGCATGATTTTCGCATCATACGATTTAGATAAAGTATCTTTTAATAAACTCTATCAAGTTTATAAATTAATTACAAGTTCAATCTATGCTGTCAATGTAGAGTATAAAGTCTAGTAGCTTAAAAGCGAAATCAAAACTTTAAGATCTTCTTTGGAATTTTATGCTTATTACATAGTGTGCCTAAACGCAGCTGCTGTCCTCCTGATGACGAGATATGAAAGCATAGAGAGGTGTTACCATCTCCAGATGTCGTCGTAGATACACTTTTCTAGGAATGTTTCAAAATCTTGTAACTCTAAAAGGTGGTCGTGAATCTTCTAAAGTGTAAGAAAATTTTCATTAAACTGAATCAGTTTCAAGATTTCAGGGTAGTGAGCTTATGAAGGCAATATATGAAATCATGGGGAGGTGTTACCATCCCCAGATGTCGTCGTAGATACTCTTTCCTAAGAATGTTTCAAAATCTTGTAGTTCTTAAAGGTGCCCGTGCATCTTCTAAGGTGTAAGATAATTTTCATTAGACTGAATCAGTTTCGGGATTTCAGGATAGTGAGCTTAGAACTTAAATCATTAAAACTCCAACATTTGAATGTGAAGCCCTTTTAGCTGGGAAATATTAGGCATCAAATATTTCCCAGCTAAAAGGGCTTGGAAATATGGATACAACATGGCTTCTAACCGGAATTCAAAATGAGTTTCGCTTCTAAAGATATCCACATAACTTCTAATACAAGGGACTAATTTGACTAAACTAATCAGACTTCAGGCTTTGAGGATTAAGAGGGAGGTATATCATCAGTGAATCAAACCTTGATTCCTCAATGCTCCTTCGTATATATATATGTGAACATGGCTCATGTTCTTCCGTTTAAAAGACATAAAGCTCAGGGGAAGAGGTTCAAAATCAAAATCATGTGATTCATCTGAAAAAAAAATATCCTTTGAACTCCAGAATTGGGACTTTAATTTGATTGAATGAAACCCGTTTTTGGATTCGGAGGGTAGTGAGCTTACTTCTGAGAATGCTTGGGTAATCAGATGATTATCACGGAATGGCGTGGAAAATCTTTTTATTGTTAGAGGGTTTAACCTTGAATTATAAAAGCTCCTCTAGATATGGAGACATGGCTTTGACAAAGACGGAAAGTCTGAGCTTGGGAATTTCATTCTTTAGATGCCAGAGAGCAAAAATTGCATAAATTATCACTTTTTTGTCAAATGAACTAAATATTTAAGTCTCAAACTAAATATTTAAGTATTTAACATGTGTATAAATTCTTGCTCACATTGCAATTTCTGCCCTTGAAACATAGTTCCAGCTAACAGTTATTGGGCACAAAGAATTTTTTTTAACCTTCAGTGGCAATGACGCAGAAGCATCAAATTATATTAGAAGGGCTTTTTTTTGCCCGGAATTCCCAGATTTGGAACCTGATTTGCTATTCAGAAAGCTATCAATTACAGAATTTTCCATTTATCTATGATTTAGCATGAAATAAAATTTACTTCTTTAAGAAACTCAAAAATCTGACATATTTTTAAAAGGATTAAAAACTTAAAAGCGCTTTTATTTATTGTTATTTATTTATTTTGAACTCAATCAGCAATTACGATGTTATTTTATTTAATCTGGTATCGAAATACTCTGCAAATATTATAAATTGGCATATCCCTTTTCAGAATAACGCTTTACAATATCAGCTTGCTTTGACAGTTTATGAAATCATTCAGCCAATGTATACTAGAAGCATTGTTGGAATAATGCTTTACAATATAAGCATGCTTCAACAGTTCATTGAATCATTCAGCCAACGTATACTAGAATCGTTGTTGGAATAACGCTTTACAATATCAGCTTGCTTCAACAGTTCATGAAATCATTCAGCGAATTTATGCTAGAAGCGTTGTTAGAATAACACTTTACAATATCAGCTTGCTTTGACAGTTGTCACATCAAGTTTCAGTAAGTCTACAAGTCGAAACACTCCTTCAATCAATTCAGATTCTTGTCTATCATTTAAAACCTATTTCTTCTCTAGTCCAAACCAGACATTCCTGTTATCAACTAGATAGAGAGGTAATGCACGTCTTGAGATGGTATATACATTCTATAACAAAAAAAATAGACCCATCAAGCAGCAATCATCTGATTGCTTTGAAATTTCTTATGAGTTTTTTGACCAGATATGCAAATGATTAAATTTTGGTGTCCAATGAATGAATCGTTTGGTCTCCAGCGCATCGGAACTGTGTATCCAGCAGATGTATATAAGAAGATGTTCTTCAACCGTTGTTAAAACTTTCGGTTTGATTGCAATTCAGATTACCTTTCAACAACTTAAAAAATGCCTCGCCGCAGGGTTCCTGCTCGTTACTATCAACTGCCAGAGTTTGACAGAGTTCGTATCATTAGATTGAAAGAGGCCATTTGGACAAATCGGAGAATCTCTCGTCATTTGAGTCGAAGAGATGCGACGATTCGAAATTGATGGCAAGGATGGGTGGAAAATGGCAGAATTCAGAGTCAAGATGGTAGCGGTCGACCTAGGCCCACAACAGATCGTGAGGAAACAGTGATTGTCCGATCAGCTGTCACAGCGCCTTCTTCATCTCTATCAACCATCAGACGTTAAACCCAAACACCAGCGTCCACCATGACCATTTACAGACGATTAAGACAGCCAAATCTATTCTCACACCGACCGTTAAGCCACCTGCCACTCACATCTGCACACTGCCGAGCCAAATTACAGTGGTGCATGGCTCGATCAGGTTGGAATGAGGCCGACTTTGGACGCATAGTCATTAGTGACGAATCCCACTTCCAACTAAGTCCTGACAATCATCGATGACGTGTTTGGAGACACACAAGGCAGAGGGGGATACTGCTTTCAATGATGTACACCACACCGGCCCTCAACAAGGTTCGGGGTGCCATTTCCTTTAATTGCCGGACCCCTTTGGTCGTCATTAAAGGTACAGTTACGGCACAGCGATACGTCGACGGCATCCTAAGAGCTGTTTTGCTACCGTTCCTTTTGCAGTACCCACGCCATGTTTTTCAGCAGGACAATGCCACACTACTTACGGCACGTGTTGCTATGAACTGTCTTCAAGCTTGTCAAACACTTCCTTGGTCTGCCAGATCTCCAGATCCTTCTGCCATCGAGCATGTCTGGGATATGATGGGAAGGCGATTGCATCTGCCTCGGAATGTTGATGATCTCGTTCAACAATTCTAGCGAGTTTGGCATTAAAAATACAGAAGACCATCCGGAAGCTTTATCGGTCTATGCCATGCCTTGTGGCAGTTTGCATCCATGCTAGATGCGGGTCAATACCTTTTTGAACTTGTTACTGTAACTCTGAAATAAATTATTCAATTGCTCTGAGATTTTAATGACTATTCTGTACATTGCCTTCCTGTCCACTAATTTTCGTTTTAATCGTACTACTCCTTGGTGCGTCTATTTGTTTGTTATAGAGTGTATGTGGCTAACATAGATTAAACGAAGCTACCCACTCCCCATAAAGATATTGAAAAGTACATTTTCTTCTGATTGGAATCCTCTCTAATAGTCTGAACGATAAAATATGCAATGAAACAGGGAAAAGCAAGAACTGAAAGAAGAATAAAACGAGTCAGAAAGAAAAATAAAGAGAGACTTTTATAAAGGATAAAATTATATTAGAATATGAATTCAATGCAGATGGCAAAATCCATATTATTTCATCTGTATTACTCTTATAGGAAAAACAATTGGCATCAGATTAGAAGACTAAGTTGCTCATATACAATCCGTAGCTGTAGAATAAATTGTTGGACAATCACTTTATGCATATATCATTCTGTATAAATATTTGTGACCGTTCTATCGATCACAAAAGGTTTATCGAATTTGTTTCTCCTGTATCTTCAATCGATTTTTGATTTATATAATCTTAATCGTTAGATCAAGGATTTTCTTCTTCTTTTTTTCGTTTTTAACTATGGAAAATTTGGAGCGAATCTCGTAATATTTAAATTTCCATTAGATGCCAAGGACTAAATGTGATGCCAGTTTCGATACTCCTGTTCAGTCTTAGGTCTTCCATTGAACAGGGACATTAGGACGCTAGACCACACCCACATTTTATAGCCTCGCACTCAGAGTTAACCTTTGATGGAATGAAAACTGAAACGTGATACTTTGATCACGATTCTTAGACCTTGTTGTCAGGCCACCTCGACCTTGACTCTGTCTTATCATCTGTCAAACCCTTGTGCATTAATAACCTTTTGTCTTTATTCATTAAAGTGAGAGATTTATTCAAATGAAACTGTTAAATATTTATTTTTGAAATATTATTTAAGGCTGGATGGTAAAAATATGTACAATGTGATGAGATAAATATTTTCTTATGAAAAGTGAAATGGATGGCAAGTAATATTTATTACAAAAACGGATGATAAATCGGTTTTTGACAGTATACAAATATCTTGGGGGGGGATCTTCGGTAAATATTTCTGCGCATGCGTTACTTCTGTATATCGAAACAAAGAGGATAACAGATACTTGAACATAAACGATAGTTCGATTTTTAAAAAAGCAATCTATCGTGAAATAATCAGAACAAATAATTTGAAAAACAATTTTTTTAAAATCAATTCCTATTTAGGTTAACAAAGTAAAATTTTATTTTAGTCACTTTTTATTAAATAAATACAATTGTTGTTGCTGTTCTCGTGCTCCGTTTTACAACGAAAGGATGTGTGCAGTAGCTTCTGAGGGTATGGACCCTTGAGTACTCGAGGTCAAAAGTCTAACTTCTTGTTCATATACGTCACAAACCCTTTTTATGGGGTGGGCGTCATTCACACATTTCATTCATTCATTCACAGGTCATAATTTAGATCTGAAACGGAGAACGATCACTTCTGACCCAGTACCCCTAATGATATTACTCTCCTTATGGAGAACTTTGTCACCACGACATATTTAACGACAACCACATATGGAGAATCTTCGCCTGGCAGGTTTGAACGCGCAGCCCAAGGGATGTGAATCCAACGTCTAACCAACCAGGTTATTCCGACCTAACAATTACAATTACTATAAATAATTGATCAAAAAATTATACTGGCATTAAATTTTCAACGCCAATTGAGGATTCAAAGCCAATTGTGGAAACGCAAAATGCGCGAATTTTCTACACCAGTTAGAATAATCTATACAGATTAGAAATTTTCTAATTTTCTTTATTCTGTATTATTTTAATTCGGAAGTACTTCAATATAAACCGGAAAAATCGATTAATCAACAGTGTTTAGTTTTAAATGCATCAAAAATTATGAAAATAAACAGAATAGTTTAATATAATCGGTCGAAAACATGTTAGGTCTAACCTTATTAGATTTGGGGAAAAACAAAGTGAATTCGTTGCTTATTTGATGGCGGGGAAATGAAGATTTTTGCCGAGAAAGTTAGTTTTTAATTAATCAATAAAAATTCTGTATTAACATCACATGTCTCGCACTAGAAGTTTTAAAAAATTTACTTGAACTTAATTGGGTGAATAGAAAGTATTTTATACACGATTGAAAATTTGAACAAGATATTTATTTATAAATAGAGAGAGTGAGAGCTAATAGTAGAAATTGAATAAATCAAATGAATACTGTTCATAAACTTTCAAATTTATTTTTTCTTCTTTGTTCTGATAATTATTCAAACACTGATAAGCTTTCAAAAAGTGGTTAAAGTGAGGAAGAATTTTGAAGCAAGATAATATTGCGATATATCGCTATCAAAACCACAGGAATCGAGACAACTAGACATTTTACCCATTCTTTAAATCAGACAAATTATCTGAATTTTTCAGACAAAAAATTTTAGTGTCTGTTTTCTTATTTCCTTATTGCTGGTTTCAATAAAATTTCACCAGAATACATGTCTGTAGATACAGACAAGAGAATGAATTAAATTAATACTCTGATTAGTACATACAATTATTGGTGCTTCTTTTGATTATGAAAAATCTTGATGACAAAATAAAATGGGCAATTTGGAATCATAAAAAAGTATGAAAATTGTCCGTGCTAACGAAAGGGAAAAATGGTTACAAAAAAGGAAGTAGGGCTTTCGGCCATTTCAAATTAAATTGCCTTAATATGTTTTTCCGTATGTCATTTTTCAATGCAATGGCAATTTACTAATTAATTGTAATTATATCTAAATTCACTGCTGATTTTTTAACATTAAAATAATAGAAGATATGACAATGCAAAGAGAAGACAGTTTTCAGTGTCCGATATTTTGACAAATTTCATAAAAACATAAGATTTATATTTGAATTAGCGATGATAAGGCAAAATATTTTTAAAAAGTGGTACAATTATAATAAAAGGAGATAAGTAATTGCAGATATTACAAAGACCAATTCTTATGGATTTAACAAAGTTACATTTTAACAAGTAATATAAAAAAAATTAAGTCAATTCCTACTTAAGTCAACAAAGATTTTTTTTATTTTAGTTACTTTTTATTATATAATTACAATTAATATAAATAATTGATCAAAATATTATACCTGGCCAAAACAAAATCAAGTTCGTATGCGTTGAAATAAATCAGAACAGACTCAGAACACACTCATTTGGCGTTGAATTTTCAACATCAATTGAGGCAACGCATATGCGTGAATTATATACACCAGTTGGGGTAGCGTAATAAAGATTAGAAATTTTAAATTTTCTTTATTCTGTATTATCTTAATTCGAAAGTACTTCAAAAGGAACACGAAAAATCGATTAAATAACAATGCTTAGTTTTAAATGCATCAAACATTAAGAAAATAAACAGAATCGATTGAAATAATTGGTCAAAAAGATGTTAAGCCTAACCTTATTAACGTGGGGGGTGAATTCGTTTCTTATTTGGCGATGGGGAAATGAAGATTTTTGGTGAGAAAGTTAGTCAGTCGCGCAAATAGAGAACAATGCATTCCAAAATAATATTGCCGTGGTGATTTTAATTTGTGTCGCATGATAATGAATTAAAAGCATATTAGCCTTTATTACTTTATATTGGTGTATATTGAATAAGCACATTTATTTTTGGATAATCAAATGCGACGTTTCTAAAAACAAATACGTTTAAATGTAATAAAATTCCAAAGATACCTCTAAATATCCCAAAATCTGCTATGCATGAACATGTGAAATATTTATGTTCATAAAACCTTTTAGGTAACCTCGAACTATGAAAACAATTCTCTAAGAATCAAGGTATTTCGCTGAGTAATTAAATATGTATAAAAAGATTAAAACAAGTAATATATATATAAAAATTAAAGTCAATTATTTCTTATGCCAACAAAAAAAATTATTTTTGTTATTTTTTATTAAATAACTGCTTTTAATATAAATAATTTATCAAAAAATTATTGATTTTTGCAAAAGGTGAACTCGCATTCTTCACCTTCACCTGAAAAATGCTGAAATCCTTGCATTTTACCGATTGAGCTACTACCTGTTGATTTCAATTTTCATCTCAAACTGCTAAAACTCAATTCAAAAGTCTTAAAAATTAATTTAATTTAATTAATGAATTAATATTTCAAAAAACTGTATTAACATCAAGTGTCATCCACTACAAGTTTTAAAAAATTTACTTGAACTTGATTAGATGAATAAACAGTATTTTGTTAATGATTGAAAATTTGTACAAGTTATTTATATAGGGAGAGTGTGAGCTAAAGAAGGAATTGACATGGAAAAAGCGTACGGCAAATCATTTCGTTAATAACACAGATTAACGCTTTAAAAAATTCATTAAGAGTGAATGATAAAATGCAGCCAAAGGAATGCCTTTGGCACATTTTCTAGTTGTAGAAAGCTGTGTATTAGTCTGCTGGTACTTTATTTCTTCCCCATTTTTCGCCAATTTGAAATAATCCCCCCAAGATATGATGTCAACCAAGGTCATAAACTCGTAGCATTCAAATATGCTAAGGAATTCCCCATGCTTTCAGTGCATTTACACAAAACATAATAAACTTGTCTTTTCAATAGTCGGTCTTAAAACATGATTGTTAACGACGAGAACTTTTTTCTCTACGAGTGCATTTAGAAACTTTGATGCAAGGTTAACTCGCATTTTACGATGTGTAAATTTGCTTGGCGAAGAAATGTGTAAAAAACGCGTGACTCTCACTACGTAGAAATTATATTTTGTGGTTTGAGGTGTTTTTAAAAGGTTTTTGAGGTGTTTAGTAAAATAAACTTGTTATTTTACCGTTAATCGATGATAAAATCTATCAAAATGTTTTCTGAATGAAATAAATCTTTTGACAACTATTCTTGACGCACATCTTCATTTACTGAGGCTTGCCAATTTGTATGGTGTCCATAATATGCTTAGTGCTTTCACTTTCACGTATATGAAGTATATAGAGATAAAGTATTGTCAGTGAAAAAAATTCAAATGAGAATTTGAAAAATCACCCGTATTAGACCTTCCTGAAAATGAAATGCAAATATTTTAGAACTATGTCTCTCTGTCTGTGAACATAACTCAAAAATGATTTGAACTAGATAATGGAATTTAGTACAATGTGTTTGCTCTAAATCTGCGGATTTCTAACCAATTTTGAAAGATATCCATTCAAAGAAAGTCTATCTGTTCGACTGACAAAACGAAGTTAACATTTGGATACAGATAAGATAGATAACATTTGGTATACAGATTTGACATCTAAAGTGTAAATATATATCAAATAATCAATAATAGCGTGTTAATAAATATCAATAATAAAGTGTAAATATATATCAATAATAATGCGTAAATATATCCTTCTAAAAGTTGATCCTCTCTGTACTTTTGCATTTGTATAAGAGTGATAGCTCAAAAAATCAACAACTTAATTAAATGGAATTTGTTTCATAGTGGTAGCATCAAAAGCGTACAACTTTATCAGATTTTGGGTCAGATCTTTTATGGATAGCCACTTGTTGGTTTGTGCTTTCACAAGCATGCACTGTAATATTTGCAGTTCGGTATGTAATCTTGTGACTTTAATTGTTGCTCTGAGTTAAATTTCAGTTTCAATTTGTAGGGAAATTTGTATCCCATTCGGTTCTGTTACTTGTGTATTAACCATATCCCAGAGATTAATGGCAAAAAAAATCGCCAAAGATAGCTACATAGGGGATGATGATATTAGACGAGAAAGTAAACATATGGGAGGCTACTCCCATATGTTTACTTTCTCGTCTAATATCAAAAGGGTACATCTTTATCAAATTTTGGTTCAGATTTGTTATGGGTGACCACTTTTTGGTTTGTACTTTCAAAAGCATATATTGACTCAAATATATGTAATTCGGTATGTGATCTTGTGACTTTAATTATAGTTATGAGTCATATTTTACTTTCAATTTGTACGGAAATTTGTATCCAATTCGGTGCTGGTACTTGTGTATTAAGCATATCCCAGAAATTAATCGCAACAAAATCGCCAAAGATAGCTCGCTACTTGTCTTTTTAGCAACTGAATTTCACCAATGACATGCACTTAAAAATACCCAAGTAGATTTAGAGGAAAATCGAAAATATTGGGGGAGGCCACACCTGCATGTTTACTTTCTCATCTACGCAGCATATAAATAAAAAGTATTGCAACCGTAAAAAAATTCTGTCGACTGGTTTCGATGAACCTTCGCATTTTAGACCTCGCTTAGTCTGGAAAATTCATTTTTGCAATTAGACAAAGTCGTAAGATTACGAACTTCGCAGTCACGAGCACCGATACATCATAATTTGGAATAGCTATTACAATTTTTAAATTTAATGGAAAGGTTGCAATTAATTTTACTATTCGGAGTTTCGCAATGTGACATCATCGTCATGAGCACCGACACATCATAATTTGGAATATTTATTATAATTTTAAAATTTAATGGAAAGGCTGCAATTAGTTGGACTATTCGGAGTTTCGCAGTGTGACATCGTGGTCACGAGCTCCGACACATCATAATTTGGAATAGCTATTGTAATTTTTAAATTTAATGGAAAGGTTGCACTTAATTGGATTATTCGGAGTTTCGTAGTGTGACATCGTGGTCACGAGCTCCAACACATCATAATTTAAAATAGCTATTATAATTTTAAAATTTAATGGAAAGGTTGCAATTAATTGGACTATTCGGAGTTTCGTGATGTGACATCGTGGTCACGAGCACCGACACGTCATAATTTGGATTAGCTATTATAATTTTTAAAGTTTATTGGAAAGGTTGCAATTATTTGGACTATTCGGAGTTTTGCGGTATGACATCGTGGTCACGAGCACCGACACATCATAATTTGGAATAGCTATTATAATTTTTAAATTTAATGGAAAGGTTGAAATTAATTGGACTATTCAATAGTACCTAAAGCTCTAACATCCTTGAATTTGGTATTTTTTGATTATTTAATCAATATAATCAAATGATTAATAAAAGTAATATTTTAATTATGTTTGGGGGTGGGGAAATTTAATTGAATTACTTGGCTCGTACTTTCTATTGAAGATTGGTTTAGTTAATAAATTTGTTTATTTAATTTGAGAACTTGCAAAAGAAAAAATTTCGTTCATCGTAGCTACCTAAAGCCGAAACAAGAATACGAAAATTTAAAAAAATTACAGCGATGTTTGCAGCAGATTTAAATTTATTCTTGATAAAGATGGAGCAAAACTTGACATCTCCATGATCTTGACAATGAAAATTATTAACTCTCTATTCAACTGAGTAGACAGCCTTTGAAAATAATTTCAGAAGAAAAATGCACTTCTTGTTCAATTTAAGGCAGAAAATAACTCTCATATTTTTGCCTGTACTTTATGGGTGGAAAATATTAAGAAACAACATTGTTTTTCCTTATTTATTAATTTAAACAGATGAAGTGAAGAAAAAGCAGATAATAAACATTTCTTTCTACTTCTTAAAAATATCAAGGAAATGTAGAAAAATAATTTACATGATATTTCTTAACACAGATATTATCAATTCCACATGCAATAGTATCGAAATTTTACGTGATATATTATAAAACACCATGCCACGTATAATATATTGCATTTTCGCTGTATGAAATATCAAACTGAAATCCAACTATTGCATTCAATGTAATAACAATGTGGACATTGAAATCTTGCTTCGAATGGACAAATCTTTATCTGGCAGTGATAACATGCAATCATCGGAAAATTCAAATTCTCAGTAAAAATGGATCGTCACTTAGGAATATCGTATTAAGTCACTTAGGAAGATTTATCGAAGATTTAGCCGATCGTACCTTTTCACAAGGATTACATTCCGAGACTATTTATTAAAATTCTGAGAAAAAATAAATAATAAATTTTTTTAAGCCAGCGCAACATTCTTTTTGGAGAAATAATAAAAGGGGGGATTCCTAAGGTGTTCATATTTTTTATATGTTTAGCAATTAATTATTTAAATCGAAATGGATAATAAATGCCTTTTATCAATAACTAGCCTCAGTATCATAAATCTGTTGAAAATAATTTCGGCATAAATAGACTTCTTGCTCTTTCGCGAGCCATGACGAGCTTAGTAGCAGTCACGGCTTCTAGACTAGGGAATTTCCGGTCAAGATCCTCCATATTCTAGAACAGGTCTAGTAAAATTCATGAATATCTTACACTCTTCTGTTTACATGATATGGCATGGTAGTTTAGAGGAGGAATGACATTCTTGTTATCTTTCGACGATCCCCACAAAATTTCAAGGTGACCTAAGATCTGATTAAGCATGAAAGGACTTTTTGGCAATTGGAAATTTAGGCCCAATATTTCCTGTCACAAACTTTTGAAGCTAGAATTTTGTTTTGAATTGTTTTAAGTTAATAACACGAATAAAATTGATTTTTTAAATTAATAATTATCTTAGCAATTGAAATATTAAAACATTAAATATGATACCCTTCTTGAAAGTTAGATGGTTACATATAAAGTTTTTAAAATTTGAATTCAAAATTAATTTATATAAAATGGTTAAAAAATTAGAAAATTTATTTAAAATAATTTAAATAATCTATTAAAAAGTTTGCTGTAGCTGTCGACTTATTAGTTATCAACCAATAGCGAAAAACATTTAGTCCCACTGATCTAAAAGATAATTTGAGAACTTGAAAAATATCCTAAGGATAATATTCTGAAAATTAAAGGATTTTTGATTGAATGCTAAGTGTAAATTTGAATACGCTCCAACCAATGACCCTTTTATGTCAAAAAGCCAAAATTAGATTTCCCTGAAAATATAACGATTAAATCTCGGGGGAAACACAAGAACCATCTATGTCCAAAACCGAAGAGCCTCTAAACAGCTTCGTATTTTTTCTATTCCATAATCTAACCCAATTTGTTTTAAGATAACTTCTTTGACTTCCAAAGAGGCATTAATTTAATAAAACTAAAATTGGACATTCTCGCCACAGATGAAATTCCATTTGATTATATGAGAATACGAGTAATTTAAGCAGATAAAAATAATGGAAACATCATGGAATAATCAATGAAATCAAGCCATCAATGGGATAATCAATGGAATTAAATCATTAATGGAATGAAGTCATCAATGGAATAATCAAAGGAATTAAATCCTCATTGGAATCAAATCATCAATTTAATAAGCAATGGAATCAAATCATCAATTGAATAAACAATGAAATCAAATCATCAATAGAATAATCAATAGAATCAAACCATTTGTGGAATATTCAATGAAATGGTAATGATAAATCCTACAATTTCTCATACCAGTAATATTACTCAATGCGTTCCAATCTGTAGTACGAAATTTTTTCGTTGAGATAATATTGGCAGCGTAAGCGTCAAATTTCAGTATGCTATTGAATGCTACCCAACTTTAGCTGTTGGATATCTAAGTTTACTACTTTTTTCAAAGAAAAACAAGCTTTTTCTTAAAACAAATTTTTACTGGTATATCTTTATAGAATTCGATGTCTCAAAAGATATTTGCGAATTTTGCTGTTATACTAAGCTGTTATGCTAAGATGTGTTGGCATAATAAAGTTAGATCACTAATATGATGATTAATTAATGATGTGGTCTAAAAGACCTTCTGAAAAAACAGTAAAAATCGTAAATAGCATAACAGATCTTAGCATAACATTTTAGATCTGTTATGCTAACTTCTATTTTGATAAAATAAATCATGATAATGTAATCATTTTAACTTGTGGTGAATTTCACTCAAATATTCTCAAGAATGCTACGGACTCTCATAGGCAGTTAGGCCTAAACCTTTCATATTGCATAGTGCAATTCAACCAGAATTTAACTACTTATTTACAAATAAATTTCTAAAAGGGCAAAAATTTTAACTTTAAGTTTATTACATCTAACTTCTTTAGACAAGCGTTTTTATTAGCTCGTAAATACTTAATCACTATTTGTTCAGGTGAAAGGGAAAAAAAACTGAAGTATAGTTAATTTCAATGGGGAAAATGAAAAAATGGGCGTGGCAAATCAAGATTATTATTTGTTTTATCGAGGTGAACAGCTTAATAAATTTTCTAGAATTTTTCAATTGTGTGTTCCTCAACACGTTTACATTATTTTATTTTTTAACTCATATTTTGATATTTTATACAGGTTAAGTTAGAATCACAGACGGAGGAATATCGGCTTTATGGCAGGAGATTCTTAAGTTCGAGATACTTTATATTACATTACACCGTCTACATTTCCATTTCGAAAGCTGTATAGATGGGTATATGATGAAAAATTTTATTTTATGTTTTTAGTTCCTCTTATATGAAGTATAAATGAAATATTGCTATTGTCAAAAATTTTGAATTCAAAATTGTGTCGAATTTCCAAATTTCAAACCCCCTTGAGTTCAATTTTGGTCTATCCGTCTGTAAAGAGGATAACTCAAAAATGCTTAGAGCTAGGTAAATAAAATTTGGTACATGGGTTCATCACCAAATTTATAGATTTCTATCAAAGGTTGAACGAAATCTATTCATAGAAAATTTGTCTGCCTTTTCAAGTGCAAATGAATTCCATTACAAAACTCAAGGAGCTAAGTAAATAAAATTTTACATACTGTTTTGTAAAAAAAAATATTCTTATCAAATTTTGAGCAAAATCTGCCAAATGGTTGATCTAAGTTCTTATCATTCTTTTTAAGCAATTCTGCTCAGGGGGCACGTTTAAAGAGGAACACAAATTTAAAAAAAATAATAAAAAATTCAAATGAGATGAAATGAAATTTTTGGTTACACAAATAAAACATCACTCAGAAAATTAAATTAATACATATAATTATCCCTATAAGCAATTGTATTCTAATAATTTAAAACGTGAGAATTTTCAGAAAATAGGAGAAAAATTCAACAATAAGTAAGCGAAGTTAACGTGATAACATTAATTTCAAAAATAAGGATTTTAAAATCCTTTTATCATCTAATAAATGTTTTTTATTCTGATTATTATCATTATTTGAAAAAATTCAAAGTCAAAAAATTTTTTCCAAGCATTTAATGTAAAATTTTAAATTTCCAAAAACATATTAGTCTAAGGAAGCCTCTTATTTAAACTATTAAATTTCCAGAACCATATTACTCTAAGGTAAGTCTTTTATGTAAACTATTAAATTTCCAGAAACATATTACTCTAAGGTA
>JAOUZG010041943.1:3843079-3853497 GCA_026289955.1 Argiope argentata
AACATTTCAAAACTGCGTTAAAATGAAATTTCATATGAGATGAAAGCATCGTTTTGATTTATTTTCAAACAAACAAATGACTAATGTTCCAAAATTTAAAAAAGTAGAATTTTTTCTTCTAACTGAGCACCTTTATAAAGAAGCTTTAACGTCCAACATACTTTTCTGCATGAACTAATAAAGAGTTAAAAAACTGTTTTACGGGAAAAATAGCTTTATTTAATTACCAATTAGACATACTAGAAGAAAAATAATGAAAAAGTTTTATATTTTGGTTCCTTTTAAGGAACCCTATATGAACTCGTATACATAGAGACCAAAACCATAACACTTGAAAAGCGGAAAAATTATTATCCGTCGAGAAAGATGAATGCATCATAAAAATATTTTTTTTTGTCAAAAAGTACTTATATTTTTCTCTGTTATCGTTACCTGAAAATGAATCACTCGCACTTCAATTTTGTTTTTTCATCCACTTGCACAAAAGAGAGGTTATTTCGAAATGATTTAAAATCACAGACAATTTTTTTAACGTTTTTTTTTATTGCTAAACATATACTTAATGGAATAAAATAGTTTGAATTATTTTATAATACTTAATTTGAAAATAAAATTTAATAAAAACTGCAATATCATATATGGGCCCATATATGGTAAAGGGTTAAAGATATTCTTGCTTATGTAGATTTTTCGTGAATAACTCATATAAATACTTTCAGTGCACTTAAATCTTACTAACTCTTAAAGTGACAAGGCAGTAATAAAAAATATACTTATATAGGTCAATAAAAAAGGTGATTTTATAATTTTCGACTAATACTGTCAATCTAATAATAGTGATAGTTAGAGATTATTCATAGATTAATAGTAAATACACAAATATTGATAGTTCAGTAAATATAAATAATCATGATTCACAGCCTTAAGTTTAAAACATTGCATAAATCAACTAGTATGTAAATCAACTAGTATGCACAAACCAACTAGTATGTACTAGTATCTTTACTATTTTCACTTACCAAATCTTAGACAAATGCGTAGAAAAATCCTACTCGCGTTTTTCATCTTAAATTAGTTTTAAAGAAAATTTTGGATGAATTTATTTCATTTAATAGTGTCTCCAATAGCTTTATATTCAATCTTTGAAACTTTGAGACCTATATATACTGAATTTTTGATTAAGAAAATTAACTTTGTAAAAATTAACTTAGTCGATACTGAATTCTAAAAATTGAAAAATTAAATGTCCTAAACAAATATTTATTTTTCATTGTACAGTTTTATTTCATAAGAATTTCAATAAAAGAAAATCGAAGACAATTTAATTTTGCCAATTGCTGTTATTGTTTTTTGATTTCTTAAACCTTTGCAACCATACATGCATACTGTCTAAAAATTTGTTGTAATTCATCATTTTGATACCTTGCTAAGGCTTCAAACTCTTTGTAAACTCTTGAATATTAAAAAAATGTACGTTGATTTCATTTCATAAAGTTTATTTTCTGTCATAATTTACAGTTTCCAGGCTTTAATTACGTACAATTTAGTAGCTAAAGTGCAAATGTCCTTTGCAAATCAAATAACCTTTTGCGAAGAATGCGCCGTTTTTCCCCTGGTAAAGAAATTTGATTAAGTCTGTGGATCTCAGGAACTAACATTTTTGATTAAGAGAGGAAAATACACAATTTCTTGGAACTTGCAAACTAATGTGCAATTTCGTTAGGCCTTGGACTGAAGTGGAGAAATTTCTACGTGGTAATTGTGCTTGTTATCAACGGCATCGAAAAATAATTTAATTCTTTTCCTTGAAGTCTCTATGTAAGTTTTGAAGAGCTTGTAACCTTTTTGGAATACTTTCAAAGATTAACGCAGCTTTCCTACCAAAAATTGGCCATTCATTAAGCATTTGATGACAGGATATCAAAAGCTGTAAAGGAGGTTCTTGGAATTTGTATATTTACTGATAACTCATTGTTTTCGTTGTTTAATATCATCTTAATATTTAGTAAACAGGGTTCAGATGAATACTTTATTCTTACTTGAGAGATTAATTTATTGATTGCTGGATTACTGACATATTTTTAAGCGATGTGAAGGTTATTGGAGAAACCTCGTTATTGATAAAACATTTATGGATAAGCAGCCGATAGTTCAAATATTTACACTCCTTTTATAGTTTTCAGCCGATTATTTCACCTTATCTTTACTTTCTGAAACTTCAACATAGCGTTATAGACTTAACTGGAAATTCCTTTCCGATAGATTACTCTAGTGGGAATTGTAAAGTATTTTTGATAATTGTAATTGAAAAGTGTGAGAATTGTAAATAAAAAGTTACTTGAAATTTCCAGTTAGCTTGATTGTAAAGTTTCAATAACATAACGGCTCAGTTAAGGGATATTGTTCAAACATTGATTGTCCATGCAAAACACGTCTCTAGAGGTCTTTCTTTTTCAGTTTCCTTAACAAGGTCACTTGAACATGACTCAGTTAATAACGTGGGTAAGTTGTTTCCACAGAACGCCTTACGAATTCCTAAAGGACATAAAGTCTGCGAGATAGTGAGCAATCGCAGAATTCCAAATTTACTAAGACTCAGATTCTATGTTATCTAGTATTCCTGAGGTCTTCTATTCAAGCAAATAAATACTAAATAAAGGCAAAGTAGAGAGATAGGATTTAAAAAAAAAATACACTTCTGAAATAAAGCTATCGAAAATAAATGAGGGAAATATGTGTTTTTGTTCAAACAAAAGTACTGAAAATTATATGCGATTGATAAAAATGAATCTGTCTTTCCGCTTCTAAATATATCATTTCAGTTGTCAGGAAAGCTGTTGCTAATTGACAGTTGACTTTTGTCTTAGGCACTTTCCTACACAAATATAACCTTGACTTTGAGAAAAAATGTCTAAAAATTTTCTTGGTAGAAAAGAAAATTAAAGAACCTATAAAAAACTCACATTTTTCCTTGAAAGTGCATTCTTAACAAAACTGTTGATACAAATGAGGGTACGGAAAGGTAAAATCAATTTTTGGTGTTCATACTATAAAGCAGACTAAAACAGCTTACTTTTAGGACAAAAAATGCATTAAAATAATTAAAGCACTTTTTTCCAATTCCTACTATTAGCTCACACTCTCCTTATATATATCTTAACCAATTTTTCAATTGTTAGTAAAATACTTTTTATCCATCCAAACAATTTCAAGTAAATTTGTTAAAACTTGTAGAGAATGACATTTGATGTTAATACAGTTTTTTTTTTCAAATATTAGCTCAATAATTTTTAATAATTAATTAAAAACTAACTTTCCTCGTCAAAATTCTTCATTCCCCCCCAAATAGCTAACTAATTCAGTTTGTTTTTTCCACACACTAATGGGGTAAGGCTTAACGTGTTTTCGTCCGATTATTTCAAAAATTTTGTTTATTTTTTAAATTCTTGATGCATTTAAAATTAAACATTTTTAATTAACCGATTATTCGAATTAATTTTGAAGTACTTTCGAATTAAAATAATACCGAATAAAGAAAATTAAAAATTTCTACTCCGTATCGCATTACCCCAACTAACGTAGAAAATTCACACATTCTGCGTTGCCTCAATTGGCGTTGAAAATTCAAAGCTGTTATAATTTTTTCATCAATTATTTATAGTATGTGTATTTATCAGGCCAGGATAGCCTGGCTGATAATGTGTTGGATTCGCATCCCTTGGGCCGCGAATTCAAACTTGCTAGCCGAAGATTCACCATGTGTGGTGGATGTTAAATCTGTCGTGGTCACAAACTCGTTATACCACTGGGGGGGAGGGGTACTGGGTCAGAAGTGACCGTTCTCCGTTCCAGATCTAAATAACTATCTATAGAAGAATGAATGAAATCCACCCCATAAAAAGGATTTGTGACGTATATGAGCTAGAAATTAGACTTCTGCCCTCGATTGTTCAGGAGTCCATTCTGCAGAAGCTACTGCACCCCTCCTTGTAAAGTGGTACAAGAGAACAACAACAATTGTAATTATTTAATAACTAGTAACTAAAATAAAAAAATTATCCTAACTTCCTTAATTTAGTAAGAATTGATTTAAAAAAGTTGTTTTTTTGTATTTATTTTTTTAAGGATGCTTATAAACAATACATATCAAAACTTCAATTAGAATCGATCATTCTTAATAAGTAAGGAAATAAAGTAAATAAAATAATTCACCTCATTTTTAATTCTCTTTTTTAAACTTAACTTTTTGCTTTTCACTATTGTGTTTTTATCGAAAAATAAATAAGTTCACTAGCAGAATTGATAAAGGAAATCAAGAGATCAATTCCTTATCAATCTAATCGAAATGATTTTTCTTTTATTTGAGTTAGCCATTAATTTTTCCTTTTTTTTCTTTCAAAGCAGAAAAATTTACAGCGTATTTTGAAATCTTATTAAATCTCCAAAAACTGAAAATTTCACAAAGAAATTTCAAGCAGCCATTGAAGGAATCAGGAAATAATTCCTTAAAATTTACTCGTGCGCTTATTTATGCCATAAGTATTAATTACTCAGCAGCTATTACTCAGAAGTATAATTACCTTGAAACCAATACAAGTAATTCATTCCTAGACATTAATGCGTCATCCGAATCTAGGAGAGAAGACTGCTTTTCAAAATCTTTGATTTTACTCAGATAATTCAGAGAAAGATTATACGTCTGTAATGGATTTTCAATTGCTCAATATTTCGTGTTCAAACTATTTTCAGTTTCTCAAGATATTGTTTCCTGCTTGTTGTTAACCAGTCTGTGAAAAACATGATCTTAGAAATTTTTCATTGCACGCTTCCAAGAAATGATGAAAACACAAGCATTTCTAATTGTTATAACAATCAAAAGATTGCGATTTTTTTTTTAAAAAAAAGACTTTAGTTAGACAAGATGCTGTTTCCTATACTTTCATTTACAATAACAGAAATTTTTTTCAATTGCACGTTTTGAACAAAATGATGAGGACATAATCTACTTTAACCTGCCGAGCCGTAAAATGATGAATAAATTTTTTTCTTTGTCGTATGCGATCTATATGAATGAAATTTTCCATATAAACTTAAGACAAATTTGTAGAATTTTTGGAAAATTTTGATCCAATTTTGAAAGAAATTTGGTCAAAGGAAACATATCTGCCTGGTTACCTGAGTACAAGTGAACTCGATAACTACAAAAATTAAACAACAATGCAGATGAAATTTAGTACATTGATTTCGCTTCTAAAAGGTAGATTCGTATAAAATTTTGAACTAAATCTGTGAGAAGTTGAGAAACTATATGTCTGTATTTTCACATTTGTAAATACAAAAACTCATGAATTTAAAACTTACAACAATGAAAATCGGTATATGTTCTGACTACAATTGTAGTTTCGTATCAAGGTTCGGATTTTATAGACAAAAAAAGCATGTGAAATAAGCATTTGCAAGATAAATTCAGTAAAGCCGGCGTCCTGTCACAGAGTAAAGCCTGTCTTAAATAATTTTAGTTAATAAATTAGTTTTTAGTAATTTTTTAAGTTAAAACCAGAAAATAAATAAGTCTGAAGCAGTAGAATGAAAATTAAAGAGCAATGGCACTTAATGCATTTACAAGTAATTTTCGACATTGTTAACCTCGGAAGATATAATTCAGGTTTTCTGATAATTGGATCACAAAAACTCAAACGGATATTTTTTGTAGCCATGCCCATAGATATGTTTGTTCAGTAAGTTATGAATATGTATACAAAATATACTGTAACTTATTATTTGATGATTTATTTTCAGAGAAATGTGCAAGAAAGACAATTTTTATGGACCTAAAATTTATTTTCATTCTTTTTTCAAAGAGTAAATGCAAATATCTTTTCAAAAGTTATCCTTTCTTCTATTTCATCCAGCTCATGATTTTTTAGTAAGGTATCTGGAAATGAAAAAGGGAGATTAAGAATTAAAATAAAGAACAATAGCCACTTGAGAAACTCGTGAAATGTATATCATGTTCTTTTGAACTTTTACCTATTTTTGGAAAAATAGATAGCAGAGATAATTTTTGAAGTAACTTTTTTTCACGAACCAAATCATGGTAGAAATGAACTCAACAGAAATAAAGTTTATTTCTTTTCTCTTCTTGAACAGCAAACACTCTTCTTTTTTCACAAGTTTATCTTTCTGCTGCTTCATCCAGACCATGTTTTCTGAACAAGACACGTGGAAATGAAAAAGAGGCGTCAAAAAGTCAAAGTAAGAGTATTAGATAATGAACGAACTTGAGAATTGTGCATCAAGTTAAATGTAACATTCTAAATTTTTTCAAAATTTTTGGGAGCAACAGAAATTTGTAGCTCTTCTTTCATCATAAATAACTTTCAAATAAAAATGACAAACTTTTTTCAAAGGATCCTAATAATGAATAGCAATGCAAAATTATCCCAAAGTCTTAATTATCCAAAGATTAATGTAAGGAAAGTAAATATTTGCTTTGTGTTTCTCTCATGGAAGGCAATATTTTTTATATATTCGCTTTAACACTTATAATAATAAAGCAGTAAATTTGTAAAGAAACTAAGAGTAAAAAAAAAAAACGAACTGCTTAAACATGAGTTAAAAAAATATTTTTGAATATTCCGGATTACCTGATTCGGAGTCTATATCAAAGGCGTAATTAAGAGAGGTGGATCCCTAATGAAAACTATTTTGTTCTATTATTTTTTTTATTAGTTCTTTTAAAATCGAAATATTACAGATAAGAAAAGATAAGCAGAAGTATTTTGACTACACATTCTCATATAATCTTGAAAATTTTATACTTAGTAGTATAATTTTACTTAGCTTATATTATATGCTTAGTAGAATAATTTTACTCAGCTTATATTTTATACTTAGCAGTATAGATTTACTCAGCTTATATTTTATATTTAATAGAATAGTTTTACTTAGCTTATATTTTGTACTTAGTAGTACAGTTTTACTTAGCTTATATTCGGTACTTAGTAGTATAATTAAGAAGATAAATATGCATTTTGAGCGTTTACCTTTATTCCAAATTAAAATTTTTAAAAAATTGGCACAATCTTCAGTTTTGGAGATAAACCAAATTGCGCCACATTTCACCTACCTTATGGTGTATTTGGGTTGCAATGTTTTCGAATCCACGAATGGACAAATTAACAGTTAATTTTCCCCTAAATTTGAATCAAAGTTTAGTATACAGATCTGCATTTATGATGATGAAACTATACGCTGAATTTAATTCCCCTAGCTCGAATGCCGAAGACTTTCCATGTGTGTGGTGGTTGGTGCACGTTAAATCTGACGTGATCACAAAGTCCTCCATATCGAGAGTAATATCACTGGGGGTACTGGGGCAGGAGTAATCGTTCGCTGTTCCAGATCTAAATTACGGTCTGTGGATAAATGAATGAATGAAATGCATGAATGAACGTCCCATAAAAAGGGTTTGTGACGTGTGTGAGCTAGAAGTCAGACTTCTACTCTAGGGTGCTGAGGAGTCCGTACCCTCAGTAGCTACTGCACCCCTCCTTCCATTGTAAAGTGGAATACGAGAACAACAACAACAACAATCCCTCTAGGTCTTTGTTGATCTGCATTATCATTCTCTACAAGCGCGAGGACAGACAAACAGTGAGATTTTCAGTAGAATTTTCTTTTAAAATTATACATAAAAATCTAAATAGTCATGCTTTAGGCATAGATATACTTCATTACAATTATAACTTACTTATACAATTATAACTTTCCACATAACTTAAAAACTTTAGTCATTAACTAAATCTTCAATTTTAGTATTATGACTTTTCATCAAAATTCATCAATTGAGCTCATTTGATTTTTGGCCTATTTTATCCCCGGATAGGTTTAAGAGAAATCCGAAATTCTTAGATTAATAAAAATCTCAATGACGAATTCTTTGAAGATTAAAATATTTTCACTCTCATTGCCTTTGGAAAGAGCAATAAAACCTTTTGAAATTCTTAACTCGATTCTGGTAACGGTGCTTAATATCGAATTCTGTCTATTTCCATTCGACTGCGCTAAGAAATTTAGTGGATACTGTCTATAAATAGGATTTTGGCTCAGAGCCATATCTAAAGCAGTTGGCCTAGTAAAATAAAGGTGTGTCCTGGTCCATAATAGTTCATATAAAACTCATTATAAATTTATCTTAATACTGATCCCACTATTAATTCAGTGATTCTTAGTAATCATTTTTTCGTGTATCCTTCAAATATTTGCAGATTAATAGATACAATCAATACAACTCTGGAATATCGTATTAATTGTATCTATATATAATCAATACGATATTATTGATTGTTGCAAAAAATATTATATTTACCTGACATATTATATTTTGCAAAAAATATTATATTTACCTGACATTATATTTTGCAAAAAAATATTATATTTTACTAAAATCTGAAAACTGGAATTATGTAGGTTTTAAACAGAGGACAATAAAATTATGCCGGTGTCCTGGCACAGAGGTAGCGAGTCCCGGTTAGGGCATGGTTGTTCTTCTATGTTCTATCTGTAAAGTGTGTGAATTTGCCTCCCTGTGAAAAAGGCCTGTGCAAACAAATTTGATGAGTGCATAGCTAAGTCGTACTCTTGGTCCTAGTTGGCGCTACTTCAAAAACAAGAGACGCTCATTCAGCTTAAAATCGGTGACGGCCTTCAGCATGATGTCCAGAGCAAGTGCCGTTAGTAACAACAATAAAATTATGAATCATTTTTGAAATTATATGATATATATTGATCTCAAAAATTGCAGTTACTGCCCTAGATGCAATGCAAACGAAAAATATAAGATGAGGTTAAAAAAACTAAGCAATAAATATTTTAAAATCTTAAAAAAAAAATGCTATTTTTATTTAATCTCCAGAGCTTTGCGAAAAGTGTAGAATGAATGCTGTTCTCTAACCTTTCGTTGCGACTGCTTACACGTGTTATTATTCTTACTCAATTTCCAATTTTGACCGATAAAGGATAATAGTTTCAAGCTATGTCAATACCATTTGTACATATACAGAATAAATTTCAAATCATTGCAAAAAAATCTCAATGTAAACGGAGTGTTTGTGTGTTTTCTTTTGTGCATTATCATTCAAGGTTACCATTAAGCAAACTACAATTCTAGAATCAATAAATTTATCTGCACTTTTGTATTTCACTAGTAAGTTTCCGAAAAAAAATCCGTCTTTCCGTTTTAGTTAACTTTGAACGATAAAACAGTTATCATTTACTTAAGATAAAACATCGATAGTTTTAACACACGAGTACAACAAAAATCAATGGAAGTAAAAGTCATTGTTTCCTTAGTCAAGGTCATAAACAGGAATTCACGCTTAGCTATGTATTGACTTTCTCGTAAAATTACTTACGAAATACAATTTATCAAATATATTATTAGATTTTAAGAATTAAAAATAGAAATAAATGATTATCAAGTAACTAAAATATCTTGATGATACCACATTCATAACATTCCTGTATTTTGTAAGTAGTATCATCACGACCAGTTTGCCGTTGTTGTTGTTTCTAATGGCACTTGCCTATGGACAAGCTCGCTGCTGGACCCAGCAGCAGATTTAAGCCGAGTGAAGCGTCTCTTGTTTCAAGTAGCGCCAACTAGGGCCAAGAGTACGACTTTTGCTACACACTCATCTCATTCGCTTGCACAACCCCTTTTTACAGGGGGGCACATTCACACATCTCACAGATAGTACACAGAATAACAACCATGCCCGAACCAGGACTCGAACCCGGGACCTCCTGAACACGAGGCAGACGCGCTACCCCTGTGCCAGCAAGCCGGCCCAGTTTGCCGTTAAATTACTCAATGATTGTCTTTTACTCATCAATATCTCCTCCTACTTGAAATGTAAAATGAGTAAGCTGTTTATTGACGGAGATTGCTAATTGAAATTGATATGCAGATAACTAGTATCAGGATAAATATTCGGCTTAACTATGTAAATGATCTTATCTTAGAAAAAGGGTTTCATTTGTTATATGTTGGAGTTTGTGGAGTAATCTTTTGCTTACTCATTCACTATTATCAATTACGTCTCGATAGTGATAAACAGGAAACATGCAAAAATTAATTTATCTTGCTTTGGTATCTTAACACTATCAGGGAGTCTCAATGCAAAGAAATGAACATTGTTAAACAAGACTAATCATGTTATCCTGTTAAATATGGTTACTATCTGTAAGAATAAGTTTCTCTTTTATTATTTATTAGGATACATGAAGAAAACTTTTGCTTACTCATTAACTATTATCAATTTCGACTCAATATGATAAAAGGATACATGCAAAAACTGATTCCGTTTGCTTTGGTATCTTAGCAATATCAGGGCGTCTCAATGCAAATAAATGAA
>JAOUZG010041943.1:3853507-3864310 GCA_026289955.1 Argiope argentata
CTTTGGTATCTTAGCAATATCAGGGCGTCTCAATGCAAATAAATGAATATTATGTTGAACAAGAATAACTACATGTTATCATGTCAAATATGGATAATCATATCTGTAAGAATAAGTTTTCTTTTATTATTTATTAGGATTTATGGAAAAACACTTTTGCTTACTCATTCACTACTATCAGTTTCGACTCAATTTGATAAACAGGACACATGCAAATATTGATTCAGTTTATTTAGATATCTTAGAAATATCAGGATGTCTCAATGCAAATAAATAAACATTATGTTAAACAAGAAAAACTATATATTATTCTGTTAAATATGGATAATCATATCTGTAGGAATGAGTTATTTTATTATTTATTAGGAATTTCAGAGTAAACGTTTGCTTACCCATTCACTATTATCAATTACTTCTGAATTGCGATAAATATGACACATTTCATAAATAAATTCATGACCTCTAAATCTGGCATTAGAGATAATCTCCCTTTATTTTCCAAAGAAATAAAATACACTGTACTTTATTTTACATTTTCTAGGTGAAAAAACGTCGCCAATTCCCAGCAGCCATTGTACAGATTCAAAAATCACTTTATTTATATTAATGCTTATGACCCCCCCCCCCCCCAGAAACGTTATTATTCCTTTAAACTCGAATGTATTCTCTCAAGCACCATTCAAGACAATGCATAACTTTGACATTTTACTTATTTATTCATTTTCTGATTTTAATTTGTTAAAAATACCTGAAAAATGGCAAAAACATGTAGATTCATTTTTCACGGAAATTCAACTACAAAAAATTGAATGCATTTATTTTTTGTGTGTAATAAACAAAATCATATATTAAGTGATTAATTATGCATGGAATTACTTTTATGAGTGCAAAGAGTTAATGTTCTACCGCCTTTCTAATGAAAAATATGAGTGGTTTAAAATGTATCTCGCTAATTGCAAAATCAATGTTCGTTTTTTTTTTACTCTAAAATGTTACATTGTCATTTCGTTATAGTCAAACAAATTCCTTTCCACAAACCTTTTGCTAGAGGTAAATTAATCCAATTTCATATTAATGCAGCTAGGCTCTAAACACAATTTATGCTTAAAAATTAATTAATTTAATTAGTTTTTCGCAAACTAACTAAAAAAATTTATGAATTGAACCACTTATATAATCCAAAATTGCGAACTACTGCAATACGGCTATTAAAAAATTCGCCTAGGTTTTGGGTCCACTTAAGAGTTTTTCATTCATAAATTTTCATGATTAATGATTTTCTAATTTGGCAGAGTGCCAAATCAGTGAAAAAACGGGGGGAGGGGGGTGTTAATGTTTCTCATTGACCAAATCGGTAAAAAAAAATTTTTTTTACTCATCTGGAAAACAATCAATAAAAGTATTTTGAAAGTTTTTGTTATTTTTTTTTGTTAATAAAAAATCAATGTATAAAGGTACTTGATCATTTTTAGAGTAAGTATTCAAGAAATCGTCAAATGATATGAATAAAAGTTAATGAAAATAGAATGTTAGAAGCAAGTATTTTAGTTTCAATTTTTAAAATTTTTCTAGAAAATTGACGAATTTTTAAAGATTTATTGAAATTAAGTAAATTTTGTCAGAAGTTCAAAATAATTTAATAAGGCATTTTTTCAATACTTTTTGTTAGAGCAAAGACGTTTTTTTCTTCTTACGATTATTAAAAACCATACTATGGGACAATGCTTGAGAAAAATCATCCAAAACAGCACAAAACATTAAATAAAAAAAATTCTTCCATGAATTTTAAAATTCAAGCATTAAAATGTATTGAGTCACCATTACGATTACCTGGGTACCAAATTTCTTGACTATACGAGTAATAGATTTGTGTGGGACCCACAGACACACGAATATTCTTTTTATAAATATATATAAGTATTTGTGTTGATCAAGTAACTGTGAACACCTCGGATTTTGATCTATATTTATACGCATTTAATGATGGATATACTGCATATGTATCTAATACAGTCAACTGATTATCTCATGACACATGCTAATTTTATTTCGCCAATGCAATTTTTTAATGTATTATTGTTGTTGCATAAATTAAAAAACCAAGTGAAAAATGCCAAACTTGCAATTAAATAACATTCACATACATGTTAATGATATGATTTCATAATATTTGTAGCATTGCGATATATATTATTTAACTTTATCTAATTCATCATTACTCTTATATAACGTATTTATGACATTGGGAATAAATGATAATAACGACATACTTTAAGCGAAATTAACATTATTTTCAAAACAATATTCTGCAAAGACAGAGAAAAATTCTTTATGACTCTTTTTAACCTCTTAACCGTTGTGCCCGAGCTTCATAACAGCATTGAATCATTGCCGCTTTGTACTTTAAATAGAGCGGTTAAGCTGAACATAAATCAAGGATACTAAAATTTGATCGAAAAATTATTCATAATTCAGAAACCCTTCAAATTTTCTATAGTTTTTTAATTAAATTAACGGGGCAGCGTATTCAGAAAATGGAAAATTTCCTCTGATTAGATGGTAAAAAAATAATAAAACTGTAAAGGAGTTAAATCAAATTTCTTATTTTAATTTAGAGTTTTTCATTAGATAATTCACTTAGTTAGAGTTTTTAATTAGATTTTAGAGATAATCAATATATAGTCAAGTATACACATAATTCATCCATTTAGTTAAGAGTTTTTAATTAAATTTTAGAGATAATCAATATATATTTAAGTATACACATAATTCATTCATTTAGTTAGAGCTTTTCATTAGATTTTAGAGATAATCAATATTTAATCAAGTATACATATTTCATATTAATTAATATGTTCTTAAGATAAACTCCTCCATGTCTTGAATCACATGTAAATCACTAAACAGATTGAATCACATCTTAAACTCAACGCAATAACAAATATCTCAAATATTTTCAAATAAATTGCGACACGTGTCAAAACAAAATAATCGCAAGGCAAATAGTTCTTTGAACTACTCGATAATTGCAATCTATAAACAAATAAATTACTGACTCTTGTTTAAACTTAATAAGCACCATGATTTTTTTTTTGAGTTCTGTTACCGAAAAGTAATTTAAATCGTGTTTTGGTTATTTTAGAAATATATCAGGGACTTCTCTTACACTTCCGTGTTGAATTACCTTGAAAGGGCGTAGAAAAGGTGTACGACTTTCTTTCACTTAATAAAAAAGTGCTGCGTTTATGCCTCTTTTTTAACCGAAAGTATTGCATAGCTTTTCGGTTACTCCCCTTTTGAATGAAATGGAGAAATAATAGTCCTTTATCCTTTCACTGGTGCACTAACTGTTGATTAGAGATAATCGCTGTCGAAGTTAATACGTGGCAAAGTAACATATACGTCAAAGAAAAAAAATTGAGTTACTCAAGGACATATTAATACTTCGTTCTATTAATGCAAACAAACAAACAAAAATACAAGTATTTATATTGTTTTGTGGTAAAAAGTTTAAAAGCTAGTTGGGATTATTGTAATTATTTGATAGTTAATATAATTTTATAAATTCTAAAATGACCTTTCCTGCAATATAATTAAATAATTAAAATTTGTTTAATGTTTCTAAGCATTTATGCGTTGTTAATGCTGCAAATAACTCAGAAACGGTTTTTAAATATATATTTTAATCAACATCGGATTCGTGGTAGAATTAATATGTATCAAAAGAGAACAATTTCTTGTTACTCAAGGTTATATGTATATTTCATTCTATTTATTAAAAAAGAATACTCGTGTCTATATTGTTTAGTAGTAAAAAGTTTAAAAACTAGGGATAATTGCAATTATTTTATAGTTAATATAATTTTATCAATTCTAAAATGACCTTGCCTGCAATATAATTAAATAATTAAAATTTGTTTAATGTTTCTAAGCATTTATGCGTTGTTAATGCTGCAAATAACTCAGAAACGGTTCTTAAATATATATTTTAATCAACATCGGATTAGTGGTAGAATTAATATGTAACAAAAGAGAGCAATTTTTTTTTGTTACTCAAGGATATATGTATATTTCGTTCTATTTATTAAAAAAAACCCGCGTTCATATTTTTTCATTAAAAAGATTAAAACTAGTTGGGATTAAAACGACAATTACACAATATAATCAACTATAAAACAACCTTTCATGCAATATAATTAAGTAATTAAAATTTGCATTCAGATAATTCGATTAAGGGGAACTTAGAAACGAGGAAATCTTCAACTAATTTGTGTATAAAAATTGCTGCAGCGCTGATGCTGTTAATGGTTCAGAAACGTTTCTTGAATACTTATTTCTTGTAATTATGTAAATAGCGTTATTTTATTATTAAAAAAGAAAAACAATTCTTTTAAGAAGAAAGTTTAAACTGCATTTAGTTGTTTTTAAGTTTTCCTGATTAAGCTGAATATATATATCACAAAATATATTTAATATATCTAAATATATTAGATTATGCCGAATATATCTAAACACATTGGTTTCAATTACGGATCTAAATGTTAGCATTACAAACTAAATCAAACACATGTATCAAATTTAAACATTTTATTAAATACTTGACATTTTAATAGGTAATATTTAATATTGAAGCTATTTAAACACATTTTAAAATGAGTTCATGAAAAATGTGCAGTGCTTCATTTCTTTAAAGGTGGAAATCTTGAATTTTGATAAATAATATTTCAGATTAAATATATTTAAATAAAACATTTTAAAACGAGTTCTTGAGCATTTTATAGCGCTTCAGTTTTTAAAGATGAAAACTCTGCTTTTAATAAATAATATTTGAGATTAAAACTACCTAAAACAAATAGTTTAAAACGAATTCATTGGGGTTCTATAATGCTTCATTTCTTTAAAGGTGAAAACATTGCATTTTAATAAGTAATATTTGAGATTAAAACTATTTAAAACAAACATTTTAAAATTGGTTCCTGTGCATTTTATAAAGCTTCATTATTTTAAGATGTAAACTTTGCGTTTTACTCGGTAATAAGCAAGAATAAAACTATTTAAAACAACGATTTTAAAACGAATTTACTAACATTCTGCAATGTTATATTTTTTAAAGATGATAACCTTGTATTTTATTCAGAAATATTAAGATTAAGATTGTTTAAAATAAGCATTTTAAAAAGATAACAAACATTAAAATCTTTATATCTAATTTATTACAATTTTACATCAATTATTTTAAGGGAATCATAAATAAACACTAATGAAAGTAATCGGAATTTCGATTTAGAAGCATATTTCAAATGTATAACTATCATAAATAATTAAAGAAGTTGTTCGAACAATAATTCTTAATCATATGGTTCCTGATCGGCCTAGTTTAGTTTAATTGTATATTTTGCGGCATTGGGCATTGCAGAATATGACACTTTTCTTTTAATTATTTATTTATTTAAGTTATTAAGATTTATTTTAGGTTATTCTTTTATGTCATAATTTTACCTTCTATTTGTGAAAAGGCATAAGTGTATTTATTCGCTAAAATTATTTGTTTGTTTATCACTAATTATCATTTTCAATTACCATTGTGACTCAAGGTAGCACACATATTATTTGTACACAATATTATTTAGGTATAATTTAGGTGTTTATATATACTGTAATAAATAAATGAACAAATTGAAACAGATTGGAACCTGACCAATCATATTTTACAAAGCGCAAATATATCATAATATTTTATAATTCATAGAATTTGTATTTTTTACAACTTTATATATTTGGAATATAGATTAATAACCTTTTTAATCGATCTGCCTGCTATTTTCCTGAACCTAGAGGTCTTAGGCAGTTGCCTACCTTGTCAAATCTAAAATTTGCCATTCAATAATATTTCATCTTGAATTGCACGAAAAATTCTTTGGGAAGGACTTCGTTATTTTGAACAATTAAAATAAAAATATAACTTACTTAAGGTGATTTATAATTTACTTAAGATACACTTAAGGTGACATTCTGATTTCCAAATTTTCACACCACACTAATGGGGATCATTCCGCAAAATAATTGGATGTATAGTAGGCATATTTAGTCCTAAATCGAGATGTCTCGCCTTTTTATGACTTTTAATGGCAACAAAATAACCTACATTGGCCGCGTCAGTAGCAGGTTTTAAATTCTTTGTCCCAGATTGTAAAAGTGACAGGAATTTCCTAGAATTTGATTTGAAAAACTAGAGATCCTTCAACTATTAGGTAGCAGCAAATGTTTCATATTAAAACCAATGTAGACCCAAATGATAATTTTATATGCCCCTTTGCAATCAAGTGCTCAGATTTTTATTTTCAAAATTCCGCTGGTAAGTGTTTTGCACCTTATAGTAAAGTGCAGAAAATCTATTAAAGATCTAGAATGACTTTGTTTTCAACCAGTTGAATTGAAAATTTGACACAGAGCTATAATATTAGAAGCAAGATCACATACCAAATGTCATTTATCTAAAACATTCATCTTAAAGCTATCGAGTTTACATGTTTGAGGATGTACAGACCGACAGACGTATAACCTTTTTGGCGAATTTGGATCAAAATTTGGAACGGTTTTACGCTTTAGATGCTAAAACTGCATAACAAACTTTCTTTATCTAACTGCTTACGTTTTGAAGTTATCGAGCTCACTTGCACTCAGATGAATGGACAAATTTCCTATATAGAAATTCAATTCAAAGTTTAACAGAATTCTATGAATTAGGAATAAAAACGAAATAAAATTTTCATTGCTCTTACTCAATCTTTTTTTTTTCGTCTTTTTTTTCAGTAATCGCATTCTCAGACTTGCATACAAAACAATGACAGGCATAACTCCTTCTTTCTTCTTTTTCTTTTTTAATTGCGAATTCTGGAAATTCTTCAAAATCTCGAGGTTTAAGTTCTGGTCAATTACAATACTTTCTCTTTCTATACTTCGTATAAGAAAATATAAAAATAGATAACCTAGATATGAATTTTAAAAAGCCCCGAAGAATTTTCTTTCCCTGCGTTTAATATGCATGGGCAAGTTAATTTTACCATTGTGAATGAATCAGCCTGAAAAAGTTAAAAGTAAGAAAAAAACTACTTTATTTATGCTTCTTAATCTTTTCCACAGTTTTTTTAATTTTTAACAATTAATCAAATTAAATTTTAGTTTTAAAATTAAATTTAATTTTAAGTTTAATAAGCCTATAATGTTTCAGTTAATTTTAATTTAATATTTAATTAAAAATATATTTAATTGATTAATTAAAATGTCATTAATTCGATAAGTAAAATAAATTTAAACATGTAATTAAAATTTATTTAGTTAAGTAATTTAAAAAATTTCCATTTAATTAATTAAAATTTATTCATTTAATTAATTAACATTTATTTATTCATTTAATCACATTTATTTATTTTTTAATTAAATTTATTTATTCATTTAATTAAAATTTATAAAAATAATATTTTTTTATTGTGGATTTTTAGCATTTTATTAATAGACCATGTCCCCAGTTTGTGCATACGAGTTCTTGATGATGTCACATTGCAGTTCAGAAAATCTGGCACATTAATTTAGCCAATTCAAAAAATGAATTTGGTATTTCGAAAAAAAAGGCCAGTTTGTTTAATAATGGCAATTCAATTTTCATTATAATATAAAGAATATAATATAAAATAAAAAAAGAATGTACACAAAAAGATCATAATCAGCTTTTTCATAATCATTGCTCTTTTCATAATTGGCTTTCAATTTCAGATTTATAAGAATATTTCTTCTTCTTTGTTGATACTCAAAGCGTAATTTTACATAATTCTTACATGTTATCTCTTACCAGAACTGTTTCAATGTTTTTAATTGAAGGATATGATGTAAAAAGTCAAGTACTCGTTTGCATTAAACACTCTTCAGTAACTTTTATACTGCCGCAAGTCAAACAACTCGACTAGAATTACTTTTAACATTTCAGAAACATTTCTTATGCAGGAGAGTTTTCTTTTCTCTCCAGACTTGTTCTCAATTAGCTGCTTATGTCAAGTGCCAAGCTGCTCAATTCTGTGGATGAATTCTTGAAACAAATATTTGCATTTGACTACGTGACTCGATTTTTCTTTCTGTCTTTTCTCGAAATGTTTCAGATAATGATTAACTTTAAATTGCTTTCGAGTTCTTTGCCGTTAGAGCTTTTAGATTTCTGTTATATTCTAAAACTGTATTAAAAAACCTGGCAAAAGGTTTGATTTCTTAATATAACGCACTGTTTTTACCCTTTGTTAAAGCTCTTATGGCAAAACTGCTTTCGATTTCTTTGCCTTAAGAGCTTTTTGATTTATGTTATATTCTAAAACTGTATTTTAAAAAAACATGGCAAAGGATTTGATTTCTTAATATAATGCATTGTTTTAACTCTGTGTTAGTAGCAACTTATATTTGATGCATACTATGGTGTGAGGATACGTGCAAGGTCTGAGTAAGGCAGGGACATACGGGGCAGTTGCCCTAGACTCCCACATACGTTAGGGCCCCAAAATCGAATAGAAATTTTACTTTAAGTTTCCTTCTTTAATGAATGTTCTTCATTACTAAAGTAGTAAAGCAGAGAGGGTCCAAAAGAAGTTTTTGCCCCGGGCCCCAAATAGGCTAAATCGGGCCCTGGATGCGTGACAGTTTGTGGCACCCACAAAATTGCATTTGTAAACCTCACAAGAAAAAATTAAATGTTTCTCAAGTTAATGTCCCCTTCAAAGTATGGTCATTTGGCGAGCATTTTAACGACTGACCAACATTTTGAGAACTCGTTTATTGTCCCATAACTTGGAGTCAAATCAAAGGTTATTAAAAAGGAGGATTGAGGTTATATGGAGTTATAAGGAATTATCTGATAATAACACAGTACTAAAACCTCTCTGAAGATATATCAGATATGCAGATGAGAAGTTGCTTGAAGTAGTAAGTAGGTTCTCGCTTCGTGGGAAAAAACAAGGGGGGGGGCATAAATATTGTCTGGTTAGCGGATTATCGTTGATGACGCGATGTGTCTTCTTTAAAAGAAGTTTATGTGAGGGTTGGATCTATTTTCATTTGGTCACAATCCCTGTATTATATTCTGTGACTTGTTAGTCAGATATACCTCATGACTTAGAAGTAGATCAAGTTTCTTGATCCAACTGCCTATGAGATATTCTATATCCAACGCCTATGAAATAGGAACTTCTAAGCATCAAATTGGGGCTAAAGGATTGGAGTATAGAGAGCTGACTTCCATAAAATATTCTATAGATCATGCCCTTATCGTGCACTTGGACCTAAAAACTGTTAAGTAATCCGAGTCCCATTTAAAAGGCTGGAAGCCTAGAGGTGGTATTGCCAGCTCAGGTATTTTCTTCTTCATCTAACATGGATCAAATTCAAACTGAAGTAAACAAGAATCCAACTGAATTAAACAAAAATTTAAGCATCTAAACTGCTGTAAAATAATACATTGATATATATAGTTATAAAAGGAAGTGTTTGTATATATGTTGAAAGACCATTAGACTTATAAAAACCAAATTCGTAGCAAATATATTTTAAAAAATAGGTATAGGTATTAGAAAATAGGTAAACGACATTTTGGGATTTTAATTGGAATTTTCAGCATGATTCTCGAAGATGTTATGGTGAAAAATTGAATTTTACATTAGTTCAGAATTTAAAAAATATATTTTTAACTATACCAACTACCAAGTTCGAAAAAATTTGCAATTCTTCCGAATTTTTGACAATTTTTTCAATTCTTACTTTTTGTAAAATTTACAGGCTGTTGCTCAGTCGGTAAAATGCGAGGATATAAGTACTTTTCACGTGAAGGTGAAGAATGCGAGTTCAATTCTTGTGAAAATCAATATTTTTTTTATTAATTTAATTTTTTATTTTTTATTAAATCAATAATTATTTTATTAAATATTTATATTAATTGTAATTATTTAATAAAAAGTAACTAAAATAAAACTTTCCTTTATTGGCCTAAGTAGGAATTGACTTCATTTTATATATATATATTGCTTTTAAAATATTCGTTTTCATAATTTCATTCCCTTAATGAGATTCAAATCCCTTTTATTAATTCATCACTTATTTAAAGGTGCGGTTTTCTTCAATTGATGCAAGTCGAGGAAGAATGTTTCTTTTATTTATATGTGCACAGTTTATACGAGGAATTAAAAGATAAAATAACATTAACGACAATATGCAATTCTAAATAAATTACCAAGAAACAGGAGCCACTATATTATCATAAGATCGTACTCTATCCCAATGTTTCATGTACCTAATGTACTGAACAAGTGCAAGGATATTAAAATAACTTTTCTATAGTGCTTGCTGCAATTTCAAGTTTAAAAATACTTTGTTGAAGAAATCATAAACATTAAGTTATACAGAAGAGACTTATTTGAAATTAAATCTAATAACTACTCCCGGTGAACGAACTGATCACCAAAGGCTCTTAGTTAGGTATAATTCACAATAAGTGAAACATGCACCAGTAAAGGATTTCGTATAAAATGTAAATTTAGACATCGACTGACAAATCCGAGGCTCTTACACAAGGCCACTAGCCTTTAAGGCAATTAATAAAGGTGATGATGATGACTTGTCCACCTTACAAGAGAAAGAGGGGTGCAGTAGCTTCTAAGGGTATGAGCAGCCGAAGGCAGAAGTCTGACTTCCAGTTCTGACTTCTGTCATTCTATATGAGAATAACACGCGCACACACTCGCTTTCACGGCCCTTTTTTACAGGGGGGGG
>JAOUZG010041943.1:3888939-3911056 GCA_026289955.1 Argiope argentata
CGTTCTTCTGCTCTCGTATCACTAGTGAACGGAAGTCAATCTCCATGTAATTATGGATCCCATCTCCACATAAATTATGCCTTCCGGGATGGAATAAAAGTGAAGTTTAAAAATTCCCAAACTTGTAAACCATTGAAATAAATAGTCTTCCTATAGGAATCTACCTAAAAGAGAGACAGATAAACCCTAATAACCGCTATAAAAAATTCTACTTATAATTAAAAGATTGAATTTAATTTCTCCTTGAAGGTGCCGATTAATTCCATATTTACAATTTCCTACTTATTAATCAGTTATTAAATTACTCAGACCTAGCTAAAAGAAGTACATTTCTACAAGTAGATTTAAATTCTAGGATTCTATTCATAGGATTCATTTAATCCTTTGTATAGAATTTGAATACTTAAGAATTATGAATTCAATATTCATTCAATATTTTTATAGGAGGAATCTAGGGATTACTTGGAGTAAATTTAAATCGGAATCTCCTTTCTAAATCTTTTTTAGCAATCGCCTTAACTTTGGTGAAAATTCACTAAAAGAAAGAAAAGAGAGAAAGGAATAAACCTTCTTTATTATAATGATTTCTGCAACATAGACGCAACATTCGTTATTATTGTTCCCGTCTTTATTGTTACGCCATGTATCATTCTTAGTATAGTTTTTTGAGGATAATAAATCTCGGTTAATCGTCTCGCTCTCGATTGTTTTAGAACGGATCAAGTTTTCCTCAGTAAAATAGTTTTTTTTTCAGACTCATTATAAATGCTTTAGCTAAACTGATTATTTTGAACGCAGTCATAAACTATTCAATATTTTTAACGATAAAAGAGCTTCCTGTGATTAAATTTCTTTTGTTCAATCAGAACGGGGGAAAAAGGGATGAATCAGAAACTTTTTTGTCTTCATTTAGAAACATTATATAAATCAACTTATAGATATTTCTTCAGCACTAAACGAATGTTTTTGCTATGATTTTATTGCTTTGTTAATTTAAATTTCCTTAAACGTCTTTTTGCAGACTAGACAAAATAGGAAGTCTGTTTTTAAAAATGCAATTTTTTATTATTTCTGAGAACTTCTGTCAAGTGTTAAGAAATAAATTTCTACTAATAATATGTTTTATACCTCCTTTTTCCTATATAGTATTAAATACAGGTAATTCAAGGTATCTGCAAGGAAAATATATATAATTACCTGTGTGAAGGTAATTAATTATAAGGAATAAATGGAATGATTTAAGGAATTATAAGGAATGAAGGAAGGGATTATAAGGAATGAATTGTAAGGTAATTAATTATAATTATCTGAATGAAGATAATTATAAGGAATAATAATTGATTACCTGTATGAAGGTAATTTACTATTTTTCTACACAGGTAATTCAAGGATGAAAAATCATAAGGTGAACACCTTCAGAAAATTCTTTTACATCAAGCAAGTCCAAAACTATAAAAATGGCGACAAACAAGTGAAATGAATAATTTGAAGTAATTCTTAAATTATAAATTACTGACAAACAGATGAAAAGGTAATTTTTTAAAAAAATAAACATAAAAGCATGAATAGGACTAGCAAGTGTTGTACCGTTTTTTGTTTGTTTTAAAAAGAAATAAATCATAGATTTCAGTAGAAATTATTTTCCAAATAATAAATTTGGTTTTTGCATTCTAATTCTAATTCGTTAATATTAGAATTCGTTATAAGTTGCATCATGGTTAAAGTTTTATTTTTTCTATAAATTATATTTTTAAGAATCAGCATTTATACCCATTAGTATTAATCAGAAATGTAATGTTTTTTAAATAAATAACCAAATATTTTAAATAAATCCTTATAGATACTAGGCGAAAAAAGTTAGCAAACTATAAATTCCAGAAAATTCATTTCTTTTAATTTTAAAATTCCTTGTTTTTCAGGTAATTGAACATCTGTTGATCTGTACTTTCACAAACATGTAAAGCCAATGAGTTAAATATATTAAATTTTGTATGTTATTTTACAAAATTTAATATATTTAACTTATTGGCTTTAAGGTCAAATTTATCTTTTAATCGGTTGGAGAAAACGTTATTAAAACTCAAATTCGGCTTTCGGATACTATTAATTGCATGCCAAGGATTAATCACCAAAAAACTCGCCAAGATACAATAGATTCAATAAAAAGGCTAAATTCACACCGAAGGTAAATATTTCGTAACTATTTAACACCAATGTCATGGAAGACTTTCTATAGGATTACACTTTTATTAGAAAGTGAAGATTTTACAGGAGATTTCTAACTTATCTATTTAAAAAATATTTAAGTTATTACAAAATTCATTTTTTCTATAACTAAATTAAATATCATTTAAGAATTTAGAATGTACTTATTGAATATTACGGAAGATGATTTGAATGTAAGTTCTTTCATATTGATGCTCGCATATATTTTATTGATGTAAAAAAATCTAATTCTTTATCTATCAAGCTATACAAAAATAAAATCGTCCAAAAAGGCACATAAAAGATAGCGAATCTTGTAAAATAAACATTAGAAGAGTATATGAGTTAGAAGAGTATTAGAGAATAATGAGTTCAAAATTGTACGTGGTACTAAAATTTTGATTAGTAAATGAAATACAACTTTTAATTATTTGTTTCTAATATGAAAAAAGAATTTTAATATTGATATATCTGATATGTATCAAATTTTTATATCTTATATATTAATATATTTATATATTACAAAAAAATTCATCATATTTAATAAATATAATAGATTTTATTCAGGTTTTAGCTAAATTTATACTTTCTGAAGTTGTCGTGAAATTCCTTGACAAGATGGAGAAAGAATTTTTGAAATATTTTATTTTCGAACAAATAAATAATTTTATTTATTTATTTCGCGAGCAAAAGGAAAAATTTTCAGAATTATGAGAAAAGAAAACATTTGTTTCTTAGCACGTTATTTGGGCATACACATCACTTACTTTATCGAAAATAATTAAAAAAATTAAGTTTTTTTCTGCAGTTATTAATCAACATTAATTTTTCTTGTTCCATAAAAAGAAGAAAAAAAACCTTCCCAATATCGCATTCAAACTCTCGTTTTTACAAAAAGTATCTAAAGTCATATAGAACAATATTTAGAGGAAAAGTTTAAAACATTTGACCTTTCGTAGTTTATTATTATTATTATTAACATTTTGTAAAATAAAACAGAATTCTGGGCCACTTAGAACATTTTTAATTTACTGAAATATTTAGGGACAGCTTTTAATTCTTTGAGAGAAATTCTCTGCTGAAATTTTAACATTCTTACTGAAAAAAGTAGAAAAGTTGATATTTAAAGCAAGAAAATCAAGAATCTGAATCGCTTATGCTTAATATAAAAAGGTAATTTTGAGAACAAAAAAAAACAAGCAAAATGTGTATGTCTTTTCCTTCACAATATATTTAAAGAATACTATACCTTAAATGGAAATAGCTCATGTATTCCTTTATAAAAAAATAACAATGAATGGCATACATTTTTCCTCTTGTTGATCAACTTGATAAGGCAATCTAATTAAGGATGGAATCCGATGAACCTGCTATTCAATTGTTGTTCCAACCAGATACTTGAGAATTGTCTTGTTGCTTCCAGAACAATAGGAGTGTGGACCATTCGCCAAAAGAATGGATGTAGAATTTTTAATTTGGCTCAGACAAGTAAATCAAGTATCTACTAACTTTACCTTTACTTTCAATATGCAAAGCAGGCAAACTTCACCTTCGCTTGATGGTCAATGGTAAATCTATGTAAGATGTCACGGAAGCCACTTCCGATGCAAAGATAGGCAACCTGATATTTCCATGAGAGATGCGGTAAAGTCTTTCGAACGATATGGATCACACATCATTGTAAAAACCTCGGGAAAAGAAAGAGAAAAGACAAGCCTGAAATTGGTTATAAGCCATTGAGCTGAGAACTCTGAAAGCGGATTGGAGGAAGTGCCACGAACAGGGGAAACAAAAGAATGGAAAGGCTGAAAGGAAGCGAGCAATTTGTTAAATGGACTTTTCACTTTATCAATCATCGACCGGAAGCTTGAAATATCCAGTAGTGAGCATTGAACTTGAAAGTCTTGAGTAGGAAAAAGTCTCGTAAATGACGTGAAAAGCTGCCTTTCTTGATGGCAGGTCGTGATCCGTTTTACATCAAAGCATTGATGTCATCGCAAAAATTCGCTCTATCTCTTTGTGTCATTGTTGCCATCATGTTATGTCCTGGTTGAACTTCCATTTAAAAAGATTCTTGCAGTTTTCCCAAATAATTCAGTTTTGCATTATTGATTTAAGGTTGTCGATTGCATTATTGATCAAGGCTGTTATTGATGTAAGCTAATAAAAGGCGAATTATTAACATTTTCCATTTTAAATATTTTACGCCGGCGTTTTGGCATAAGGATAGCGCTTCTTTCTCGTGTTCTGGGAGTCCCGGGTTCGAATCCCAATTCGGACATGGTTGCTCTTCTGTGTTCTGTCAGTAAAGCGGATGAATGAGCCCCCCTGTGAAAAGGGGCTGTGCAAGCGAATGTGATGAGCCAGTAGAAAAGGTCGCACTCTTGGCCCTAGTTGGTGCTACTACGAAACAAGAGACGCTGATTAGGCTTAAAACTGATTAAAAGCCAGCTTTCTGGCACAGAGGTAGTGCGTCTTTCTTGTGTTCTGGGATTCCCAGGTTCGAGTCCCGGTTCGGGCATGATTGTTCTTCTGTGTTCTGTCTGCAAGGTGTATGAATGTGCCCCCTGTAAAAAAGGGCTGTGAAAATGAGTGTGAAGCTAAATTCGTAGTCTTGGGCCTTTTTGGTGTTACTTGAAACAAGAGACACATACCTTCGGCTTAAAATCTGCCGATGTATCAGCGGGGCTTGTCCATTTCTAGGGCCATACGTAACAATTGATTAGGATCGCAATGTCTCAGTGAAACTGTCCATGGTAAGTGCCATAAGAAACAAAAACAATTATTTTTCAGATTTTTTTAATATTATTTTATCTATGTTTTTATATCGTGCAGCGTTCTATCACATAAAATAATAAAATTTCTCTTAAATATTTATGATATTTTATCCTTTAAAGTCACCTTTAATAAATGTTTCAGAATTTACTTGCCACATTTTTTCCATTTAAATCAAAAATATTTTGCCAAGTGTGTAATATGATCGTAAATATGGACTACATTAAGGAATGAAATAAACCAAATTTCAAACTGAATATATCTACGGTAAAGTAATAAAATTATATATCGATGTATGTTCTTATTATACTGCTAACATTAGTGTTCAGTAGGCATCTATTTATATGGCGGCAATTATTTGCCTGAAACAAGTCAGAAATTTCTAAAATATTTTCTAAAACCTGCAGTTTGGTAACTATTACCTTTACAAATAACTAAGCACTATTATTTGCTTAAAAAAATAAACTAGGCATCTAAACTGGTAGCTTTCGTATTATCAACACAAAATTAGTTTATAGGAAAATAGTGATAGTTACAAATATTTCACGTATTTGTAAAATAACAGTAAGCAGTTGAATTTCAGATTCAAACACCAAATTATTTTTAAAAATTTTAAGCATTCAAGTTATTATCAAAGATAAGCCTTCTCAAATATTTGTCTCTATTTAAAAGTTTACATAAAAGAGAATTCTTGTAGCATGGTTTATACCCATACGAAGAAATTCTCAAAAAATTGTGTTGCACCAAATATTGTAACCCAAAATGGCAATGCACCAAAAAGATTTACTTTGGAATGAGAAAATTTCTTTTTATTTTATTTTACAAGGATTTGAGGTTTAATAATCACAACCACATAATTACAGTGCTACAATACATATTCTATCTTGAAACCTTGATAGTTGTTCGTGTAGCCTCCAGAATTGAATATAACGTGTTTCCAGTGAGGTGGAGGTCATATAGAATAACTGAAGCAGTAACAGTTTATTTGGTCTCCCAAGTGGAGCTTTTTATTGCTTTAAGAATATCTAGAACTGCTCGGTAACAAACTGCGACTGATATTTTTGCCTTACCGCTCTATCGTCCTCAGATTTAAGGCTCCTTGAACATGCTCTGAACTCGGATATAACGCATATGTATCTATCGAAGAATCATTCCGATTATTTGTTACTGACCTGTACAAGATATTCTTAAAGCAGTCGTTTTCTCTATACGAATCTTCAAAATAATTTTTACTGTTTCAAGTATTATTCGACTTTTTACATAATAGGAAAGAAGGTCTGCACAGCGTTGGTGATAAATTCAATTTATGAATGCACTTCAGTACTAATGTTGTATCAGCAAAAATTATGTGATTTCTAACATTAAAATTCTGATCTCGTACTTTTTTCAAAGTGACTCAAAAGCAGAATTAGGCTTAGCATCAACCAATGAGAATTTCTTCATTTGTCTTGCTTGATGTAAAAATTAGACTAATTGCAAATGATTCCTTTCTTTCTTCATAGATGTTTGCTATGTATTTAACAGGAATAAACGTAGTTTTTCAAAGAATTCTGCAATTTTCAAAGAATTTAAACTGCAAATGGTTTTATTTGAAGAATCTACATGAATCAGTGATTCCTTGACATTCACCTGCATTAAATAATTTTCTCTTGACTTATAATTCTTTTGCCAGCGGAGAAAATTTAACATTATGTAAAATTAACTTTTCAAGTTTCGTGCACTATGCTTGCTGGATATTTTTGATTAGAAAAGGTAATAAATTTGTTATTTAAACGCGTAAAAATTTGTTGTCAAGCATCTTCTCATGAATAAGAAGGAAGTATTGGCTTTTTTCTTATTCACGAAAAAGAAAAGGAATTTTGACAGGAAATAAATGCCGGTCCAAAGATCAAAATCATATTCTAGGAAGTCAAATTAAAGAAAAAAATTTTATTTTTAAAGCATATTTCATTCTTATGTTTGTTTAAATTGCACGTGTTTAAAACTTTTCTTTTTATTTTAAATAGCCTCAAGAAATCTTGCAGCTTTAGGTAAAAACTAGAATATTTTTCTAGTTAATTATAAACAAGTAATATAAAAAAAGTCAATTCCTACTAAAGTCAACAAAAAAAATATTTTTATTACTTTTTATTAAATAATTACCACTGTTGTGATTGTTCTCGTGTTCCGCTTTACAATGGAAGGAGGGATGGAGTAGCTTCTGAGGGTATGGACTCCCTGAGCATCCGAAGGCAGATGGCTGACTTTTTTGATTCGTCACAAACCCTTTTTATGGGCTGAGTTCATTTATGCATTTCATTCAATCATCCACAGATCGTAGTTTAGATATATAACAGAGGACGATCACCTCTGACCTAGTTAATTAATTGATAAAAATATTATACTAGCATTGAATTTTTAACGTCAATTGAGGTAACGCAAAATACTTGAATTTTCTAAACCAGTTGGGGTTACGCAATACAGAATAGAAATTTTTAATTTTCTTTATTCTGTATTAATTTTAAATGGATCAAACATTAAGAAAATATATAGAATCGTTTGAAATAATCGGTCTAAAAAATGTTACGCCTTTAGAGTGGGGAAAAAACTGAATTCCTTTTTTATTTGGTGATGTGGAAAATGAAGATTTTTGGCGAGGAAGTTAGTTTTTAATTAATTAATAAAAAATTAATGAATTAACATTTTTTTAAATGTATTAACATCAAATGTCATCCACTACAAGTTAAAAAAAATTATATATATATATATAGGGAGAGTGTGAGCTAATAGTAGAAATAAAAAATGAATTTGAATTACAGACTTTAATTCAGAAAATTCAAACTCAATATTACTCATTCATACATCTCGTAAGTATGAATATATCATGTGAGTATATAACTTTAAAACGCAGTGAATAATAAAATCAAAAAGAGAAAAAAATATGAGGAAACATTTAAGAACTACAAAAATTCGAAAATATTTTGAAGTTACACGCAATTAAAATACTTACAGTGAAGTTCTGAAAACTTTTAAAGGAGTTTTGTTTTCTTCCTTAAAGGATCATATGATGAAACTATAGAACATGTCAAGAAAGGGGTTTTTATTTCTAAGATGAAAAACTCAGAAAATTAAAGCGTATAAAAGCCGCTAATTTTTTCTAGGTTTGTAAAAAAAGATCTTTTAATTCATTTATTTCAAAAAATAGCATTGGGAATTTTTTTACACATCAGCTGCGAAAAGAAAAATGAAAGTAAAATATAATTACTATTATGTATTTCCCATTAGGATGAATAGAATAAATTGGTTTCACTAAAGGACGAATCTTTAGAAAGCTTTGAAAATGTTTATTTGTATGACGTTTCTTAATAAAGTTTGTGTTTATTTCCTTGACAGGACTTTTTTAATGTTTTTGTTACTCTTCTTGTCATTTTCTCATTTTCCTTTAAATCATTAAAAAATATATTTAGAATATCTTCTGAAATATGCCTTAACTCTGAAATAACCTTAATATTTAATTACTTCTGTTCACATTAGAATTAATAAAACCATGAAAAAAATCTAATCTAAATTAATCTGGCATTTTTTAAGAATTTATAATATATTTAATTAGTTTATTCGAATTATTTACACTATTACAGTTCAATATTTATAAGTTAGTTTCAGGACCGATTAAGTCTTAAAGGGACCCTTAGAAAATTCAAATCTGGGGGCCTCTTTTCCCCACAAAACTTTCAAAACCAAATTTTTTTTAATCGATTTCAGAATTATCAATTGCGGATCACTTACCAGAACTTTGTTTTCCGTATATCGCATATAAAAAAAAGCAGAACAGAATTTTAAAAGCAATATTAACCAATATTTTTTTTAATAATAAAGAAAACATTTTTTGCTACAATATAAATAATATTTAATAACAGGATCAAAAAAATTTAAAATATCAACTATAAATCACGACTTTTTTTAGAATTATAAAATACACTCATGTTCCTAAATTAAGGATAATTCAGAGTCACGCGGAAACCCAACTCTAAAATACATATATCATCCGTAAAATGACTATACACATGTTCAAAAATCTAATGCGAATTGCAGGAAGCCACCAGATTGATAGTGTAAGAGAGTGGACGAGACACAAAGGCGAGAGTGTAAGAGAGTGATGTCTAAGGAATACAGTTAAAGAAACAAAACCGCTTTATAAGCCTTTCAGTGCAATAATCGCATAGTTGTGATACAAAGAGGGCATCTTTTATGTCTGGAATGTGAGAGTACCCAGCTGGAAGTATCCGAGGCATGTGGAATCCCTCAGAATGTCATCTTCAGGCTTTGGAAACAGTTCCAAGGTTATGGTAATGTGAGTAGACGTTACAGCACAAGTGTCCCCTAAATTACATCCGTAAAAGGTCTATACACATATTGAAAAACCATATGCAAATTGCAGGAAGCCACTAGATGACACCAATAGTACGTAACAATGACGCGAGTGTAAGCGAGTGATGTATAAGGAAGACAGGCAAAGAATTAAAATTGTTCGCAAGAACTTTATAAGCATTTCAGTGCAAAAACCGCATAGTTGAGATACAAAGGGTGCATTTTTTATGTCCGGAATGTGGGCGTACCCAGCTGGAAGTATCCGAGGAACTTGAAATCACCCAGAATGTCACCCCCAGGCTTTGGAAACGGTTCAAAGGTAATGTTATTGTGAGTAGACGTTACAGCACGGATCATTCCCGAATTACAACGGCGAATGAAGATCGGTAACATGAATAGACGTTACAACATAGAAAGAGAGTTATAGAGAGGTAAGTATAAATAATACGGGCAAAGAAGTAAAATTGTTCGCAAGAGTTATATAACCCTTTCAGTTCAATAACCGTATAGTTTTGACACAAAAGACACATTTGGAGGGATTTTTTAAGTGGTAGAATTATTAACTGTCTGGCATAGAAGCGTACCAAGCTAAAAGTATCCTAGGAGCTTGGGATCATCCACAGTATCATCTTCAGGCTTCTGCAGCATATATATATAATAATATGGAAACGTTCATATATAATATTATGGTAGACATTGACCCATAATATATATAATATTATGGGAAATGATATATGATAAATGATGATCCAAGATAATGGTATTGTGAGTAGACGTTACAGCACAAGTGACCGCCAAATTACAACACCGAATAAGGACAGGTATTTAGAAGTTTCTGCCAAAAGAAACAGACGGAGCATAGCATCAGATCTGTCTCGTCAGCTCTCTTCTACCACTGGTACGAAAATTTCAAGGCAGACCGTGTACAAATGCTTTGGGTCGATTGATTTATATGCTCGTAGGCCTGTCATGTGTGTTCCACTTACTGCAACTCACTTTCGTATGCGGTTAGCCTGGAGTAGAGAGCATGCATTGTGGACATTGCAACAGTGATGTTCCGACGAGTTCAGGTTTGGCTTGCACTCGGATTGTTCTCGGATTGGACTTTTTATGGAGAGAGCCAGTTAGCCATTACCTTCAAAAGAACATGACTGGACGATACCTTTAGGGTGGTGCCGGATTTCTCGTTTGAGGAGGAGTTATTCTGGGTTCTAGATCTGACCTGCATGTTCAAATTGGAACTTTGACATGCAAAAACTAACGGAACGTCATTCTGAAACGACATATACGTTTGTTTCGGGGCGCCATGGGATCAGAATTCGTGTATACGGACGACAACGCCCATCCTCAACGTGCAAGCATCTTAAACGAATGCCTTCTATGGGAAGATATCATCCGTATGGACTGGGTTGGATTTTATCTGGGCTTGAATCCAGTAGAGCATGTGTGGGACATACTTGGCCACCGATTTTCAGCCCGTCAACCACTTCCTACATAACTACTGGAATTTCGGAGAGCATTGCTCCTTATTAGAGGATTGGAGTGGTGAAATATTCCCAAAGATGAGATCGATAATTTGAAACTCAGCATATATAGACATTGTACGGACTGTTTGAGAGACATAGTATGTATAAACCATTATACTAACCATGTGATATTGGTTTTTGTACATAGTGGGTGGTGTGTGTTTTTTCTAATTTGCACTAGGTAGCAAAAAATCGCAATTTTTATTAATGATATCAAACATATTGCATCTTTTTTTCTCTTTACCTTTTGTTTAATAAATGTACTTTACAAACAAGTCACATTTGTTTTGCTTCTGACTCTTTCTTTTCATGAACTTGCCTTATCCTTAATTTATGGACACGAATGTTGCATAATATCAAACTTGTAAATTGCAAATGATTAAGAATTTTATTAAAATAATGTTCCATAATTAAGTTAAACAATAGTTCATTCTAAGTACGATTGCGCAATTAAACGAAAAATGAAAAATTAAATAACTTTACAAATAACTCAAAAATTTTAAACGTGAGATCCTAGCTAATTACCTATTTGATAATCCAACCCTAAATAATTGATAAATATGAAAATATTGTGATGGTTATCGATGTTCTTACAGCTACTTGTAAAAACACAGTATGCCGTCTGAAGAAGGCTTATAAAATTTCCTCAGCATGCGATATAAAAATTCCATCCTGAATTTTTATAGTCAATGCTTTTAATGACTCGAACTCATTAGTGAAAATTTGAAAAGTACTTTTAAAAATGTTCACTGAGCTGAAAGTGCAGCTATAATGCCTTATTTTAGGCATTCAAAAAAGTTGAATAAAACATAAAGAGAATGCAAGATGTTAACGGCAGATACATCAGCACTGAATAATTCAGATGCATGCTTAGAAATGTTAGTTATGCTTAGTTATGTTTTATCAAGTGTCAGTGGCGTCATGTAAATTGCCCGCATTATTTCTATTTCATATTTTTTTTCATGAATTATGCTCTATTCTTCTTTAACTTGTTAACTATCTTGTAAGTTTTACTGAATTTATAAGATAATGTTTGTGATGACATTAATTTTTATTTTAAATCCTCATAAATATTTGATGATTTATTGTTCGTTGATGATTTATCGAAGATTGATTATTTATCTTTGCATATCATTCACTGTGGCCTTATGGAAAAACCTTTTTCTCTAAAGCGGCAGTTAATGATTTAATAATATGACAAATATTTCCTCTTGTTTTTTTTATTGGTATTTTTCAATTATGGGCATTGCAATCATTTCTTGAAAAAGAATGTGTTAAATATTCATTGATTCATTGATGTTAATCATCAACACGCAGAAACTTTCCCATTATGCTTATTCCTTTCTAAGACCTTCGTAATTTCTTCCTTTTAACTAATAAGCTCTCTACTTAACGATTAACTTCCCCTTTTTCTAATAACTAAAGTTACATCCGTAATTATTATCGTAGATGATTGTATAAAAATGGTAATTAAGTGGATATTTTAAGGTCACAGAAACATATTTACCATTTTTGACCTCTTTGCGGAATTTTTTTTCTAAAGAAATAAACACAAACATTTTTTGCATGTATTGGAAAAGTATTAATCGGTTATTGGATTGGAAATTGTAGTAGCAAGGCCGATGGTTAGGCTTTTCGTATTTTTTATATTTGATGCAAGTTTACATATTTCAAATAAAAGAATTAAATTACTGTCACCCGAATAATCTGACGAATCGGATATTGGTCTTATGTTGTTAGTTATTAAATTACATTATTTGAATAGCTTTCATTTACTTTTCAATATAAAGAGAAAATATAATATATATCGCTTAATTACTTCAGAGCGATTACTTCCACTTTATACTCATTTACAATTATGCAATATCCAACTAAAAATACTGTTGAATGCTGTTTCAATACAATTTTTTTAAAAAGAAGATATCTGGGTTATTTTGTTTTAATTCAAAATAAAGAGTTCTTGGGAATTGCTTTTTAATAGCATATCTCCGAAATTTCTTTAATTATATCTTTCTTTAAATACGTTTTGATAGAGCACTTTATTGATTCAAACCGTAAAATTTGTTTTAAAATTCAAGCCATGCTCTAAAAATTAATTTAAATTGTGAATTAATCGCGATATTATATATTTAAAACATTTAAAGAATCTCAAAGGTGAAATAGATCATATATTTTAAAAAATGTTTTATTTTGCACAAAGGACAACGTATTGAGGTTATTTAAAAATCGCCAAATTAATAAAATATATAAAATCTAGAGTATTAGAAAAAAATCAGGGTTTTACGTTATTTACATTTCCCAGGTCTGGATTCATCAATTCAGGGTTTTGAATTCGTAGAGGGCTGGTATCCTGGCATAGAGGTAGCACATATTTCTCATGGTTTGGGTGTCTCGGGTTCGAGTCTCGGTCAGGGCATGATTGTTCTTCTGCGTTCTATGAGGGGCGTGTGAATATGGCTCCCTGCTAAAAGGGGTTGTACAAGATATTGTATGTGGCATCCTCATATGAGCTAGAAGTGAGTCTTCTGACCTCTAGTACTCAAGTTTATATACTGTAAAGAAGTCGTCATCTGGTCTCTTTTTGGGAAGAGACGCATGTTCGAACATTGCTACTTCTAGCCAGCGGTGAGACTATTCATCATTTGTTGCGCATTGTGTTTTTCCCTTTTAGTGTCGTTCTTCGGACTTGAATGGAGACAAATAATGAAACACACATGCTGGCGACGCATTGAAGAAGCAAACCGTGTCGAAATACCTGATGGAACTATTTCTTCTATGGACCCCCCAATCTGGGATAAAGTCCAATAATGAACATCATATGCTCTTTACGACCCATTGAAGAAATTAGTGCTAAGCGAATGCAGATGTGAACATTTGTGTATTGTGAAGGTACTGTTAAGAGGTGGATGTTTCAAGAATATTCGCCATTTGGAGTATATCTGAAGAATGATTGGACAATCGGCATCTCCAGCGCACCAATGGGATCCTGAGAGGTGGAGCCTCACCAATGTTAAAATGGAAGGTTTTGGAAGAAGCGAGAGGAGACAAGCTGATCCGGTGAACGAGATAAGCCAATCCGAGGACACGGGACCAGCTGATCTGACTAGAGACTGGACGAGAGAGGATACGACAACGAGATGAGCTGTGAGCAGTGCTGAAGTTGAAGAGATACCACGTGATCCCGAGTTTGTTGAAAAGATCTACCGGAAGTAATCCGTAGATCTCTGGAGCTACACGCAGGGGGGAGGGGGCTACAAAAAGCAAAAAAATATAAAAAAAGATATACAAAAATCATAAAAACATTATGATTTTTCTCCAAAAATAAATTAACTTTTTTTATATATTGTTTCTTAGATATGTTTTGTTATTTATCATGCAAACTATTAAAAATTAACTTAAAAGTGTTAATTTGAAGAAAAAAATACTTTTAATTGCTTTTACCCATTTTATATCAAGGGAATTCGAACTCAAAAATTCTATATGGCATCAAATGCACATCTAATACATTTAATTGCTTCTCTATGTACATCTAATTGCTTCGATTGACAGATTGCCAATTTATTGCTGCATGCAGTTGAAAATTTGTGAAGGATTTATAATTCTGTTTTAAAACTATACTAAATTAATAATATGCACATTTCATTGATCACGCTTGTTGCGTATTTTAGTTTTCATGTTCACATGATGAGAGATAGGCAGTGACAGTGACTTCAGGTTCACAAATTTCGTCTAAAGTTGGGCTGAAAATGTCAGTTTTGGTGTAGTGACTGTTAATTATCTAACTTGTTGTATTTTTGAGTAATTGTACTCATAAGTAGAAAGGAAGATAGGCATAATTCCAAAAATAGATAAACATAATTTATCAGACGGGTTGGGCTGGTATAAAAATAAACATTCATCATAATAACTTTCCAGTAATTTTAGCAGTTCTTTTTATTCTTTTATATTAATTTACTCAGTCCTTTAATATTTTTATTCTTCGTGTAAGAGATAATAAAGTTTCCATTTATAATTATTTCAAACAAAATAATATAAAATAATACAGCACGTTATCCAATGTTATATCTAAAATAAAATATTTGAATTTAAAAAAATTCTGTGCATGTTTATTCTTCTTTAATGAGAATATAAACATATTATAATATCTAAAAATACATTTTTTTTAATTCTGTAAGAGCACTTTTAATATTTACTTCCTGATAAAAAAAATATGCAAATTCAGGAACAAATAAGGGCAATTAAAAATCTGAACTTGTTTTAGTTTGAACAAATAACCTTTACTGTTATTTAGTACAAGACGCTGAAGTATGCTTACATTTTTAGATAAGAATCTACGTAAGAAATCAAGAACGTAATTTTAATTATTTCTTTTTAAAATGGTATGCTTTTCTTGTATTTATTAAGTAATTCTTGCATTTGAATTACGTGAGTAAATTTTCTGGTTTCCTTACTTAAAATACATGATATTAGCTACTTTTTTTTTTTTGAAGATTTTTAATTGTTTTTTTAGTTTTATCAACAAGATTTTGATTTAAAAAGAATAACAATGAGGATGAAAATCTAAACAACGCCATCATTGGAGAAAGTTACTGTAAATAAATTAATTCCAAGAATGAAATTTCTTATTCTTAAGTTTGCTTCTTTTTTTTTACTGAATTCTTTCTAGCAAACGAGGATTTTTATTATCTGGATGTATTAACATATTTTTAATTTGGAAAGGATTGGAATGAGGTTTACATTTTAAGTGGGACGTTCCCAAAGAAAGTTGGGGTAAAAATAATTATGTAACGGTGTTATTTCTTTTGTAGAATTCTAATGAAAAATTCTTCACTAAAATGCAAAATTATAATTTTAGCTTATGAGAAATAATTTTAAATGAGCTATTTAAATTTAATTTTCTGGAATTAGAACACATAATTCTAATTAAATTTTTTTAATATAACGGACAGATGAAATGAGTTTCTTATATTGATTCTGATTTTTAAAAAATTAATCGCAGTAGAAAAATTATAGGATTTAACTGAGACCATAACAGGTTTGTAAAATCAAATATTCTGTTTTTAAACAATAAACCAAAAAAGGCTACCTTCTTGGAAAATGAAAAAATATATATACTTAAATTAAATTAATGATTAAAAATTCAATGTTTTGTTTTTAATATTTAAATTTACATATTATAAAATGTAATTACAGTAAAACGTCTATTATCTTAATTTATTGGAACCAGATCAGGTTTGTGTAACGCAATATCTGAATAAATGGATAATAAGTAAAAATGATGGATTTTAAAAAATGAAACAAAATATGCTCATGCCGGTGTCGCGGCATAGGGGTAGCGAGTCTTCCCCGAAAGCCAGGCTTCTCGGGTTCGAGTCCCGGTTCTAGAATAGTTGTTTTTCTGTGTTCTATCTGCAAGGTATATAAATGTCCCCCCCCCATAAAAATGGGATGTGCAAGCGACTGTGATGAGTGTGTAGCTAAGTCGTACGCTTACCCTAATTCACGCTACTGTAAAACAAGAGACGCTCCTTTCGGCTTAAAACTCATTGATGCCTCGGCGAAGTTTGTTCATGGCAAATGCCATTAATAACAACAATAACAATTATGCTCATAGCGTACTAATTAATTGAATATGAAATCGAATCGAATTAATGCTAATATTCAAAAATATTTTTAATAAAAGTTAATTGCATTAGAATTTTAATTATTTAGATGAATTGGGACCAGGTATAGATAATGGAATATTGGATAATTGAACAAAAAAGTTATTTCTTATAAAAAAAGAATATATGCTTATGAGTATTGATTTAATAATTTCCCAATCATAACTTCAATTCTTGTATTGAAAATTATTTGTTTTAAAGCTTCAACGATGCATGGTCTAGATAATAAGATACTTGGAAAATAGACTAAAAAATGTTGTCTTTGATGATAAAATGAAATTTACTGACAATGTACTAATTTAAGGACTACAGGAACAATGTTGTTTAATATTTTATAAATTTTATGAAATAATACTGTTTCAGTATATAAAAAAGTTAAAAAAATTTCAGAAAAAAAAAATTTCTTTTGAAATTTTTCTCTCTAAGCGATCCGGATAACTAGTTATTCGAATAACTGTGGTTCGGATAATAAGGATTCAATTACACTTAACTTTTCTTTCTTCTCTTAAAAAAACATATTTATTTAATGTCATTTGTCTTAAAATGAATCTTAATTTAGTAAGAATTATAACTAATTCATCACAAAGAAATCAAAGAGAAAATTTGAATGACGAATTTTATTTCCTATTTCCTTGAAAACGTTTTAAATATAAAATAATGAATTATCTCCTAAAAGTAGGAGTAACATACTTTTAAAACTAATGGATTTCACTTTTACTATTTTTTACCATGAAAACATGTTTTTTAACGCTACTAAAAATTAAAAAAAATTATATTGGAAAGGAAAGGGCTCTTTTATACATTTTTCCGCAATTTCTAATAGTTAAGCTTAGAATTTTTTGTTATAAGTGTCTAATATTTTAATCATGGTAGGAAATTTTATTTTAAAATTGAGTTTTATGTTCATCATTTATACAATGGAAAATAATATTTGCAATTATTAATACCTATAAAATATATGATGGCTATATTTTTCCGGGAAAATATAAGCAATCTTTAATAATCTGAACATGTGAGTTAAGCAGTAAAAACACATAAATCATTTTGTTTCACATAATTTTCACGTGAAAGTTTGCAATAGATTGTTTTCAAAGAGATATTTCTGTTTTATGATTGCTCAGACCATAATAATCACGTAAAGGAAGTGATATAATACAATTTGTTATTTATTCAATGGCAACTTTAATGAAAGATGAAAAAGATGGAATTATCAAAAAAATAATCTCAATGATGAATTTTTTTTACAGGAGAAAGCAGGAAATTGAATAGATTTTAATCATAATTCAGAAAATAAATAATAAATAATTTTATTAATTTTCATTTTTTTTTACTTAATACTTCAAAAACGTCGACATTCAAGGCACATATAAATTGAATTTTAAGCAAATAGTTGTTTAGAATCAGTGCGTGTTCTGTTCAATGTATGTTGTGCCCATTATTTTCCTTATGTCAAGGAAAATGATTGTGGCTCTGTAATTAACGTTTAAAATATTAAAGTTATAAAAACATCCTTTTTTTCATGATTGTGACTCTGTAAACGTTTAAAATATTTGAGATTTTGAAACACCTTTTTTTCACGTTTGTGGTTCTGTATTTAAAGTTTAAAAAATTTGACTTTTTAAAACACCTTTTTCCCACGATTGTGGGTTTGCAATTAACGTTTAAAATATTTGAGTTTTAAAACCCCTTTTGTTTTTCGATTTTGTCTCTAAACGTTTAAAATATTTGATTTTTTTAAACACCTTTTTTTCACAAACCAAAATGCATCTAGTCATCAAAATTATTTAAATGGCATAAATAATTGTTTTGTGTTGTATGAGTCAATAAAATAATTTCTGAAAAATTACGAAATCTAAATTTTTATATAGAACTTCGAGACTAATACTCATATTTACTAAAATATTAATGTCACATTTGCATTTTAAACCAATAAAGCTCCATTCTTCTATAGCTATGTTAAAAAAACTTTAAATTTTGTTAGTTTAGGGGGAACAACAAGTATTTCGAAGAAGTGACAATCATTTATTAATGGATCTATCGAAATTATTATGATTACTTGACATTTATACTCATATCCGCCATAAAACCAATTATTACAGATAGATGGCTTGACAACCATCAAAATGGAATGCGAGATATAAGAAGCATAATTTGTTCTGTGTTGCAGGCGAAGAAAAGGTTAAAAATATATATATTTAACTGAGCTTTACAGTAGGATGATTGTAAGCCTCAAAACATCGGAATTAGTATCTGTAAATCTGTAAATGTTAAACTTTAGAGTGCAGCAGTTATTAATGTTTACAGAGAATGGACTACCTAATTGAAAACCGGGTCTCACCATTAATAAGCTTGTTGCCATCAGAAGTTATTTGATGCTCGATTTGAAAATTGACTTGCCAGAATGTTTCAGTTCAAATGAAGAACTACATTGCATCAAATTGCAGGGAATAAATAACTGTGAATATATCTGAACAAACTGTTCACCACTTGTATTGTATAAGCTATGCAAGCCAACAACCTGTTTAAAAGCCTCAACTGCCATCTGTCTTGAACAACAACGGACATCATTCGTTATCAAAGAAGTACAAGAATTGTACAATAGATTACTGGAAAAATTCATTTGGTTTGATGAATTATGTTACATTATGCTGATGGCAAGTTGTGAGTAAGAAGAAAGCATGAATCTTAACTGCATTTATACAACACTTCAGGGAGGTGAAGGAACTATTCTGTTGTGGGAAATGCTTTCTTGGCATTGTATCGGTCTTTTGATTATTATAGGAAAACGACTGAATGTCAAAGGTTATTTAAATATTTTCGCAGATCAAGTAATCCTAGTATGTTAATGGTGTACCCAGCCAGGGTTGGATACTTCTAGTAGAAAAATCTCCCTCAACAAGCTGTGAATACACGTAGATGTTTGAAGGATCATAACTTAGTCTTCACCTGCCTTAGTTGGCCATCACAATCTCCAGACCTGAATCCAATTTAGAATCTGTGAGATGAGACTGAAAGGGGCATGAGGCAGCTGGATCCAATACCACCAAATCTTATGAAACTCTAAAATGCAGTTCAACTGATATGGTCGCAAATTTCTCATATTATCTATCACATATAGAATCCATGTAGCATTAAGGTCAAAATCTGGTCCTTTGAATTGAAGGGGCATTCAGAATAATTTGGCCAGTCAGTGTATATTGCCTGTATTTTAAGACATACAAGAGTATCTTTTAACGATTCACCAGCAAACGTATTTTTAAGTTTTAGTATTTAAAATATTTCCATAAAAGATTGATTCATTAATTTCGACTTTTTAAATGCATTTTTCTAAGCAGACAAAAGTATACAAAATTTCAAAATTATTTCGCATAATGAAATGGATAAAATTGGATTGCAAAATTTCACGCGTAAACCTGAAACATGAAGGCTGAAATCAATATTACATTAGGATATGGAACATAATTGGGGATAAACATTCTGAACGCCATAATTACATAGAAATAAAACAAAAACATTATATTTAATAAATAAAGAGTCTTCATTTTTTCCTCATTGTGGTTGAATATACTGCTGAGAAGCAAGATAATTAGTTCAATTAAGGAAATTTTCAATAGACGCTAAAGCTTATCAATAGAAATGATTGAAAAAGATTTCGACACCAAGCCAAAAATAGAAGAACAGGTATTTTTCTAAAGGCTTTGAGATGAACTAAATATTAACTAGCACGCACAGAGAAAAAAAACTTATAAAACTTAAGTAGTCGACCTTAACTACTTAACAAAACAATTTTTTTCTTAATCTAGTATCGTTCACTTAGTTCTTAATTATCTTGCTTCAGAATTATTAAGTTATGTTCTTAATTATACTGTTCTGTGGCAGTTTTAATATAAATATCTTAAAAGGGTAATGTTGTTATTAAATTCTAATGTTAATTCCTATGTTTATGGTATTCTTATAAGTACTTCCTAAGTATAAATAAATATCCTAATTAAAATTTAAAGAAATGCATTAAAAAGAAAAATTATTCTATAGTTATAAAACATACAGTTTTTTTTTTTTTTTTAGTTTGCTATACTTTTGATTGAGATCTACACAAAAAAATAATGATTTTTATATAAATAGCTGCTTTCGATAAAGAAAATTGCCAAGAATCCAAAGATTATCGAAAAAACTCTTTTAATATTTACAGCATTAAACTATGTCTTTAATATTTTGCTTCCTTGGAACGATGTAAAGTGTTTCTTGATGTTCAATTGTCAAATGACTTTGTTTTGATTTCGTTTAAAGAAAGCCCAGTGGCTCGTTGAAACTGATTTTGAACTAACGGATGGTCATTTATATTTTTTTTAATTATTAATCGCTCAATATAAGTGACCTAGTGGTGAATAATGATGATGATGATCTCGTGTCCGCTTTACATTGGAAAGAGGGGGTACAGTAGCTTCTGAAGGCATGGACCCCTCAGCACCCAAAGACAGAAGTCTGACTTCTAGCTCATATGATGATGACACACACACACATTCGCTTGTACAACCCCGTTTTACAGGGGGCACATTCACATAACTCACAGATAGTACACAGAAGAACAACCATGCTCTAACCGGGACACGAACCCGTGACGCCCAGATCACGAGAAAGATGCGCTTCCTCTGTACCAGGACGCCGGCTAATGGTGAATAAACTCAGGAAATGTTTCAAAATCTTAAGGTTACATTTTGAAATACAACTATGGTTGTTGTTGTTGTTTTCGAATATAATATGAATGGCTTCGAAATTTTGGTTTTATTTATAGTTATTTTCTGATAATTAACTCGCAGTGAAAATGACTTTGAGTTACGGATGGTCATTTATATTTTTTAATTATTAATCGCTCAATACCAATAATCTAGTGGTGAATGAAGTAAGGAAATATTTCAAAATTCTTGAACTTATATTTTGAAAAACAGCAATAGTTGCTGTTGTTGTTTTCAAATATAACATGAATGACTTCTAAATTCCAATTATATTTATTACAATTTTATTTATCTTTCCTGATAATTAATCCGCAGTGTTGGCAACAAAATGGGTAATAAAGCTCATGATATTCTTCTAAATCTTATAATTCCAAACATTTTCCCCGTAAACATGTGACTGTAACTTCTTTGTAATCATTGAAGAACAAAAAAAAGAAAAATTTGGGCATAAAGGAAATATAGTTTCCTGTATGTGAAATTCTTTGATCATACGGACAATACCCACGCAATATTCTTTTTCCTGCCAAGCACATAGGAACATATTTGCTGTCGCTGATGTGGGTTCTCTTATCATATTCATGATCTGTAAATAAGAATCTAGATCTACTGAAATTTCTTCTTATGTCTTCAATCCATTCAGATAGACTGTTATAATGTGCGTATTATGCGAATGGTTTCAGATGGTTTCGACTTAAAATACATGAAACAGCAGTATACCATCTAACATCTTTAACAGTTCCTGCAATGTATAATCTACCATTTTTAACAATAATAACAATATTCATCGACCATTTTTAACAGTACTAACAGTATTCATCGATCATTTTTAACAGTACTGACAGCATACATCCGCCATTTTTAACAGTAC
>JAOUZG010041943.1:3935479-3960583 GCA_026289955.1 Argiope argentata
ATTTGGTTTTTTTAAAAAAAGTTCTTATGAAAATATTATTCCAAGAATATATACATTGGAATATATATATTTATTATATATACACTATTATTGGAATTATATATACATTATTATAGGAATTAAATATACATTTATTGGAATATAATTCAAACACTTTTTTAAATGTACGTTAATTTCTTGGAATAATATTTTCATAAGAACTTTTTTTAAAAAAACCAAATCCAGGCTTGAAGCATTTGAAATTTCAAGTCTGACTCGTTAGTGGCGTTGAATAGAGTGGGGGCGGCAGGTATCGCATTGATGTCAGAGAAACTAATTTGGATTCCTCGAAGAGAAAATATTAGTTCATTATTTCTATTTAAATTGGAATTTATTATTATTTATTGTTTTATTGTTTATTAAATAATTATTTGTGATTTAATTGATGACTATTTAAAAATTTTATTTCACTTTTTGGAATTCAATATGATGAGGAGTTGAATAAACGTGCTCCCTTTAATAAAGATACTTTCTCAATATTTATCCTTGGACGTAATTATGCATAGAACAATGTCCTAAATAAGGCTCAAGTCTGTCTCATATTCCTGCTTTGTGTCATAAAAGAAAAATCCCTTGTAAAACCATCTCAAAATATCATAAACATATTCTTGTAAATGCTGCCAACATGATGTTGCTGTTTTATATTGTGTATTGATCACTTATATCGACTATTTTAGCCATGTGTTTTAAAGTAACATAGTTATTTATGACTCTTGTTCCATAAAATTAAAGAAAAAAAAACTTGTCTCTTGTAAAATCTTCTTAAAATACTACACGTAAACTAATTGTAAAATATTCTTCTGGGCATCATCTGTAATGCTTGCATAAAATCTCAAAAAATCATTCATAAAGTCCGTTTAAAATCTTCTTAAAATATCATTTATAAAGCTCTTATAAAATCTTCACAAAATATCATTTATAAAGCCCTTATAAAATATTCTTCAAAATGCGGAACATTCATCCTTCAATTTTAGCTACTGATCTATCAAGCTCTAAATATTTATATATGTCATTAACTTTTTTATATTCATAATTTTAAACAGAATACATTCAAAAACTGGGTATTCGTAAAGTTTGAAAATTTTCTATTTTATCACTATTAATAGTTTCCTAGTATATTTAAAATCTCCTTTCATGTTTTCTACCCCAAATATTTGACAAAGAATTCAAAGCAAGGTTAGCTTATAAAAATAAATAATTATTCCATAAGATTAAAATAAAAAACATCATATATTAAGAATAATTTTATATCAATATATAAGAGTTCAATGGAATTTTCTTGAGTTTCATAGTTTGTTTATTTTTGTAAACCACGCCGCGATATTGCCAATTCACTTGTCATTATTTGCTCAAAAAAGGATCCTTGAGTTAAATTAGTTGAAAATTATTTTTTTAAGTGAAACCATACTATTTGTTTTGAAATGAAATACATCTACTTAAGAAATAATACAAAACGCATTCTACTTAATCTACTTAAGAAATAAACAAACGCAAAAAGTGAATGTAAATTAAATGCTTTAACTGCCATACATTTATTTAATAGACTAATACCTAAACAAATAGACATTTTTCATTTACTTGATAAATTGCTTTAAGTAAAGTGAATTTTGAGCTTATTTTTTTCAAAGCATACAAAAAATACCATTTGTTTCGAAATTAAACGTTGCTCCTTGAGATCCAGAAATTAATTGAAGCAGAAAAAAGACTGAGAAAGGTAACTGCGGTTTCGTGTTTGACACACATAAAGAATTACGCGGTAGGGTAAAAAGTTTTTTGGAGAAGATTTAAACGAGTGGTAGAAATGACCGATGCCCGCAACCTTGAAACCAACCTTTGTTTACTGCAAACATGCGATGGGTTTTGCGACTGACGACACACGCCGCTGACCTTGCTCCTGAGTTTCAGGGGCTAAGCGAAAGATCTGAGCTTATTGGTAAAAGTCAAGATCTCCGCGGCTTGCCGTTCGGAGAAATAAGTGGAAAATCTACTTTGGGGGCAATTTTTAGGTCAAAGAAAACAAGATTTGTTTTCATTTGTCCGTAGTTGTTTGGTCATTGTCGGTTAAATGGAGGCGGATTTTTTTTTTTTTTTGGTGGGAAATTCTTTTGGTGAAGAAAATAAAATATTAAAAAAATAGATGCGCTGTAGCTTTGTTGCCGCAAATCAAAGAATTGAGAAAGAGCTCTAATGATGATGGGCACGTTTTCTTGAATGTATAGAATATTCCATAAATTCTAGATCTAATCTAGCTAAACCTCAAGCAAGGATAGTTTGAGGCTAAAGAGCCTGAGGTGATTTGGTGTTGAGATGGATAATTGAAAACGGAGATCAAAGAAAAATATTTTCGGATAGATTTTTTTCCCGTCACAATCAAATATCACGCGTGAACGATTTTTGAAATGATCATCAATTATGATTTTTCAACTATTCTAAACACTTTATTCAACTATTCTAAATTACGTTACAGATGTTTAAAATGTGTTTTATTGTCTACACAATCTAAGATTTTGTCTTGACTAATAGAAATTGCTGAGGAAAAATTTATTCAATGAACTTATGCCTTTTTTGAATCATCTTATTATACATAAATGTTTAAAATATTATTAAATATTCATAATGCCCTTTTACAATGTTTGCTGTGGGAAAAGATGATAAAGCATTACGTACAACGCACAAATTATTGAAAATTGTTTATATTTTTACATCTTTTAGAAAGCGGTTCTTTTTTCGACATTTTCCAAATAATAAAAGTTAAAAAATGAAAAGAAATTATATGCTTAAAAAAGAAACCTATCTTTGAAAAACTACTAAATGCTTTTCTACTACTAGCTTGTTTAATGTAATTCAATTATATTAACTCTTTAATTCAAAAGGATGCTTTGGGTCTTATCTCTTAGTGTTGCATCGAAGTCAGATGAAGAAGTAACCTTTCACAAGTAACCTTTTTCTTCAGATTTCTACAATCCACCAGGGCAAAGGTGTTCGAGTCTCTCTATTCAATTTAACGTGCAGCGAACTTCAATATTAAGAGATTCTCTGTAGAATTGATTCTTAAATATGAGGATTATTTTCGGGTTATTTTAAACTTTGGTGAGATGATAAGGATATTAATTGAAATAATATCACCTTCTCTAGAATTTCTACACCTCACCAACGAGAGGACTTCTGCCTTCAACGGATTAGAAGCACAATAAACTCGTGTATATTTAGTGGAATTTTTTAGTAGTTTTTGCTTGCATTAACAAATTAGTAAGAAACATCGCAATTTTTGGATGAATCTAGTCACTTTGGATAGCCATCAGAAGACGTCGACGATAACGGTGTCGGTGCTTTCCTCTCCAAACCTCTCTGCCATATCAACGAGAAGTCATTTGACTCTCGGAGACAAAATGAATATACACAAAGTAAATGTACATAGCAATTATTTAGTAGAATCACCCTCGACCTTGTGGCTTTTCCATGCCGAAACCGAGATGTTGCTACAAAACGCATATGTTTATAACGATAACGCATTATGTTTATAAAATCTATTACCATAAACTATGAATTAATTTAATTAAAATAAAGTACATACATTGGATTTTATTGTGAAATTTTATTTAATATAAATAAAATGATCCTAGACATTCTGAAATTGCTGAAGTTTTTCCAAGTTATTACTCAGATGGTGAACAAAAGTGTAACATTTCGCAACTAAAAAGGAAAAAAAGTCGACCGGATGTCTGATTGATTACCAATCTCCATATTTTTTTATCTTGAGATATAATTATTGTTTTACTCAAGAATTTGAACTATTATCGAAAATTATTGCGGTTTAGACAATATGGGAGAATGGATCGCCATCTGAATCAGGCAGAATAATCAGGGAGGATATCCGCCAAGAAATTACCTGAAAGGCAAGCAGAATATTATAGAATAGAGAATGTTACAGAAGTATTTTGATTTTTACTGATAAACTTAGGATCTGACGTCATCATGTTGCAATATTCATTTTGAAAGGAGAGAAAAATTTACGTAATAATCTTACTTCCTGTCTAAATCATCTTAATTTACCAAATTACAAGATGCGCCTCAAACCCTCGTATTGCTTCAAAGTAGATATTATAAAGTTAAATTTATCTAAAAAAATAATCAAATGAAATGGCTATAAAAATCTAATTTTGAATACCATTAATAATTTTCACTACAACGTTTCACAGTTTCAATAAAATATAAAAAATAATTTTTTTTTAATTTAATTATCTGAGAAAGTTACGAACACAATCCACTTTATATTCTTGTGTGTGTGTGTGTGTGTGTGTGTGTGTGTGTGTGTGTGTGTGTGTGTGTGTGTGTGGAAAGTAAATACTTCTTTAAGAATCACTCTGTATTATAATGATATTGATAATTGCCTCTCCCCAACCTGGTCGGTCTTAATACATTTTAGCATCTTAAATGATTATAAAACAAACGAGGAAAGCACGAATTGAAAAAAGGATACAGGAATTCGAAAGTCAGAATTCTAGAATGGTAAAGTTGCTCCAATTTTATTCAGATTTCTAGAGCAAGTTTGCCGAACTACATTCTTAAACCGATATGTTTAAAAAAATTAAATCTAAAATTGAACCTGAAATGGAGTTATATGTTGATTTAAGCAAAACAAGTAGAATTTTGCTTATGTTTGAATAAAAACGTTGTTTGAATCACTCAAAAACACTTGTCCAGCAAGTTAAAAATAAAAGCGATGCTTAAAATTTGTAAACAACTTTTAAGGGTTAAAACGTGCAAAACGGTTACAGTTATATGCTTTCTCTGTATAATGAAATCATTTGCACCTTTATTGTTTGCTTCAGGAACTTATTATAGAATTAATTATCATTAAAAAAACTGGTTAAGTTATACCAGTTTACGATATTTCGAAATATATTATGAAAATATTTCTAATTAGAAGTACAAATATATCTGTTCTAAGAAAAAAAAATGTTAAAGGTCAAGAATACTAAAAATTAAAATACCGAATAGCCAAAAATTAACTGAAAAGAAATATTGAGAAATCGTTAAATCGGGAAATGAAATGTGAAACATTTTCTTGATCCAAACCATGCTCATACTTTGACCGAGGATATCATATCATGATATTTCATGTTAAATAAATAAAGTAAGGTTCAAGACTACTAGTTTAAATGATTCTTTTAATCTGAATTCTGAAAATCTATACATATGTTGTTGTTTTTACTTATGGCACTTGCCTATGGACAAGCCCCCTGCTGATACAGCAGCAGATTTAAGCCAAAAGGATCGCCTCTTGTTTTTGAAGTAGCGCCGAGAGTACGACATAGGTACACACTCACCACATTTGCTTGTCTACCCATTTTTACAGGGAGGCACAATCACGCATCTCACAGGTAGCACACAAAAGAACAACCATGTCAAAACCGGGACTCCCAGAACACGAAGAAGACGCGCTACCTCTGTGCCAGAAAGCCGGATCTATACATATATAAAATGCAAACGTACGTGTCACAGAATTCCGCTTATTGCTTACTACAGAATGGCAACATTCAAATACCAACAAACTCCCATACGAATTTCAGAGTGTTTGCATTTATTGATTATTTATAAAGGTTCATTTAATCCAATGCTTCGCAAAGCTAATTAATGGTTCTGTAAATTATTATTAGAAAATTCTGAAGATATTTTACCATTTCACCAAGTACATTCAGTCAGAAGAAAGAAGATATAAATGAAATAAAGAAATAGATTTCAAGCAAAAAGTTAATTAAACGCAAAAACAGGTTTAACCATCTCGAGTAATCGTGGTTTCAGAATAAGTAATGGTTATTTTGACAAGCACATCCAAAATCGTGCCAATCGTCCTAAAATTCACCTAAAAACTGCTATTTTGGACAGATACAAGAAATAGTAACAAATAGCTTCTAGAGATTGCAAAAAACAACAAAACAATTGGCGACAAATTGCCTCAAAATATTTCAGTTTTAACGATTGTACGTTAATTTTGATTTCCTTATGGAAATTTATATTCATATTTTCTAACACAACTGCAGTATACTGTTTTATTTCATATTTTTTGGTCTTATCAACTAACAAATTAATCATTTAACATCCAAAAAGTCGACAAACTGAGCGAACGAACTGGACACCAAAGGCAGATGGCATGGACAAAATTCAGAATTTATCAAAAAAAAAATGAAATATTTATTTGTAAATGAAGTTTTTATTTCCCAATTTGTAACTATGATATGACTATTATAAACAGGCTTTATAATTTTATGCTATATTTTCCTGGCCACCTTAAACCTTTCATTTCGCCCCTGGAGATTTCGCGTTGAATAAATTTGATATTTTTAACCCACAGTTAAATTATAGTGTTTCAATATATCACGTTACTACATTTATCGTATTTCAGTATCACATCCCTACTTTTATCATATTTTAATTCAATATCACATTCCTACATTTATCATATTTTAATTCAATATCGCCTTCCTACATTTATCATGTTTTAATATCACCTTCCTACATTTATCGTATTTCAATATCACGTTCCTACATATATCGTATTTTAATTCAATATCACGTTCCTACATATATCGTATTTTAATTCAATATCACCTTCCAACATTTATCGTGTTTCAATATCACCTTCCTACATTTATCGTGTTTCAATATCACCTTCCTACATTTATTGTGTTTTAATATCACCTTCCTGCATTTATCGTATTTCAATATCACCTTCCTATATTTATCGTGTTTCAATATCACCTTCCTACATTTATTGTATATTAATATCACCTTCCTGCCTTTATCGTATTTCAATATCACGTTCCCTCATATATCGTATTTTAATTCAATATCACCTTTCTACATTTATCGTATTTCAGTATCACCTTCCTACATACATCGTATTTTAATGCAATATCACCTTACTACATACATCGTATTTTAATGCAATATCACCTTACTACATTTATCGTATTTCAGTATCACCTCCCTACATATATCGTATTTTAATTCAATACCACCTTCCTACATTTATCGTATTTCGATATCGTCTTCCAATACTTATCGTATTTCAACGCTGCCTACGTGATGATTCTTAAGAGAAATCAAAACTCAAGCATGTGATTATCCTTTTCTGAGTCTAAAGATAATCACCAATACATTTAAAGTCATCAGGAAGTAAAATGTATGAGACGTAATTTTAAGTTGTTTGATAATCACAAACAATTCAAAAACAATACAAATTACATGGGCACAATTTTGGTCTATCTTTCTATTCTTCACATTCTAAATATCAAGTTAATGAAAGGAAAAAACGAACAATATACGCGAACAGAATAGTACAAAACGTGACAAACACGCGTGCAATTGAATCTATTCGCGAAAATCTAAGTCATTTATTTCGCTACTTATATCCCTTTAAAGATGAGTTTCTGGTGAAGTTTGAGAAAAATGAAACTTTCATACCTTTCATATTTGTAAGGAAAACAATATTAAGGGTTATTTTTATAGTTAAGTAGCTTCGTTGAAGGTTGATTTTTTTTCTTACATTATTATCGTGAAATTATCTCATTAAAAGTCACTTCCCACCTCATCGATTGTAGATTCAATTATCTCAGCAAAGGATAGAATTGTATTTATATACCAAGCATATGTATTAAATTGAATAATGATTCATGAAGGTCTTTTTTTTTTTCAAATTTAAAAATTGACTGAGAAAAAAAAACGCATAGGCAAACTGTTTAGTATCATTTGAGAAAAACGAAGCTTCGCAACTTTTTACATTTGTAAGGAAAGAAGTATTATCTTAATGTTGAATAGCTTCGTTGAAGGTTGATTTTTTTTTCTTTTTGCTCATATTATTATCTTGAAATTATCTCATTAAAAATTACTTCGTATCACGCCGATTGTAGATTTACTTATCTCAGTATAGAGTCAACTTTTTTTATGAATCAAGCCCATATATGAAATTAAAAATAATTCATGAACGTCTTTTTGTCTTTAAATTAAAAATGGATGCAGAAATAAAGTTTATCGACAAATGTTTAATATTATTTGACAAAAAATTAAATGCTCTACAAGATGGTCCATTTTGATTTTTTTTAATCGGATGAATTTTACATATCTAAATATCAAATACACAAAAATGAGCAATTTTGACACCACTTATATAGGGCCAAGGTCTTGAGATCACAGAAACAATTTCTGTGTGGGAAAGAAATGCTTCAATGCCCTACCGTTATTGATTGTCGCACATTAGAAAAAAAATTAGGGTATTTTGAGATAAATCAAATAGATGGACAAGTAATCAAAACTGAGCAATTTCGACACCAATTGCATTGAATCAAGGTGTTGGAATCAGATGCTACTTTTGAGATCTAGTATGTGTATGGCGAAAAAAATGTCTCACAGTACAACCTGCTATTGATTTTCGCACTTCGAGGAGTGAGGGGGAGGGGGTGAATGAAGATTGATTGAACCAACTTTCCATATCTGTGCTGTGTATGGAGAATAAGTGTTTCAAAGATTTTCGCGCTTCGAGATGGGATGGATAACAATTGATTGAACTCACTACGATTTCGACACTAGTTGCATTGAATCAAGGTGTTGAAATCAGAGGCTATTTTTGAGATCTTGTCTGTGGATGGCGAAAAAAATGTCCCAAAATACTACCTGCTATTGTTTTTTGCTCTTCGGGGCGAGATCAATAAATAAAGAATGACTGAGCCAACTTTCTGTATCTGTGCTGTGTATGGAGAAGAAATGTTTCAAAATACTGCTTGCTATTGATTTTCGCGCTTCGAGGTGGGGTGGATGAAAATTGATTGAACCCACTTCGATTTCGACAACATTTGCATTGAATCAAAGTGTTAAAATCACAGAGGCTACTTTCGAGATCTGTTCTGTGTATGTCGAAGAAAATGTCCCAATGTACTATCTGCTATTGATTTTCGCACTTCGGGAAGGGAAGGGTGGATAAAGATTGATTGAACCGAGTTTATGTATCTATGCTGTGTATGGAGAAATGTTTCAAAGTACTACTCGCAATTGATTTTCGCGCTTCGAAGTGGGTTGGTTAAAGATTGATTGAACCCACTTTCTGTATTTATGTGTGTGACGAAAAAATTTCTCAAAGTATATCTCGCTATTAAATTTTGTGAGATTTTTTAAAATATTTTTTTTATTTATTATTTGATTTTATTTGCTTTTTTTTAATGGGTGGGAGGATAAAGATTGATTGAACCAATTTTCTCTAAGCTGCATATGGCAAAAAAAAGTCTCAAAATGCTGCTCGCTATTGATTTTCGCTTTGTGGGTGGGTGGGAGATAAAGATTGATTGAGTCAACTTTTTCATCACAAAACCAAAGAAATTTTTATTAAATTTTAAAATCGGAATCAAATTTTAAAAATATTCATGAAATATCAATTAATCCAATACGTGTTGCTCTATTGACAAATATTACGTGCATCATGCTAAGTTTCTTTAACTAAATAGCAGATTTTCTAGAAAGTTTGTTACATTGTGATGTATTATTCAAATTTTAATTTAATAACTTAACAGAATTGGAAAATGCCTTGAAATTAGTATTGAATTCAGATTTTTCACTTAATATATCGATTTTTACTTTCTCATATAAGAAAAGAAAAAGTATTATAATCATCAAAATTTCAAAATCATTTTTTATCTTCAAACTTTCACATTTTAGTCCTTTCTGAACCCAAAAAACACATTTTGGAATTTATATTTATATATCTGAGACCCCGATAACTAAAAAATATTTTGAGCTAGCCTGACGAAATTTGATACATGGCATCCAATCCAAATTTGTAAAATTTTATTAAATTTTGTGCAAAATCCATTCTAAAGAAGTATGTCATTGATTGTTACTTCATTTAGGAATTTTAATTTTATTTTTGATTTTCTTTTCCAAGTCCAAAGAAAAATTTAAGCTAACCCCCCCCCCAAGCAGAAAAAAAGTTTGCTCCTTATCAATAGATACACTGTAATTACTTACTTACTTACATATTCATGTGAAAAATAATTGTAAATTAAAACATATATAAATATATTTTATATAAAAATGTTGATTTTAAATTTAATGAAACATTTAAATAACTCAAAGAGGTAAAACAATTTTCAGTAACATTCCTTAACTTGCATCTGAAACCTGAATACTTCCTTAAATATTTTAATGATTCCTTTACAGTTACAGCTAGATGCACTCTAGTGCTCAGTATTTACTATGAGAAGCGGACTTCAGACTGCTTAAAAGTTAGTTTCATTTGATGGACATTATTGCATCTCATTATTATGAAGCTTCTAGACAATTAGACTTCAGCATTTCGACAAAATCTCAAATTCCAAATTGTTGACGATTATTATAATTTCTGTGTACTACGTACAAAAAAATAATAATTTAATGAATTCTCATAGTAATGAATGCTAGCTAAAAAGATTTTAATTCATTTCGACCTCACAACCCAGGAAGAAAAAGATCGTTCCTCATAACTCGGGAAATACCGCGGAATTACAGTGCTCCGCATTTTGCACGTGTAAATAAGGAAAGGAAAACTCAGTTGAATTTGAATACCTGCATTCCGAAAGTAATGTTTTGTTGCTCTTTGATTCAAAGAACATTGAACCAACGCAATTCCTGTCAAGGTCCTCTTCCTTTCTAAAAGATTTTGAATGATTAGCATGAACTGTTAACCTCATCAAAGTCAACTTACTGCTTATTAAACGTCAAGCTCGCTAATGAAAATTTGACTCAGTCGATTAGAATGATTACTTAGAGTTCTGGTAAGTTTTTTCTGATCTTTCCGTCCTTGAAAGAAAGAATACGATATGATTCGACTTTCTAGAAAAAAATTATGAGCTCATTTTTTTTTCCTTTCTCCTCATATACGGAGAGAAGGAATTGATTACTTTTGTTGATTACAATACTCCTCATATAGAGGAAATATTGTAATCAACAAAAAATTCGTATTATAAGATATTGATGAAACTACGTTTCATACTTCCTCTGAATACGAAAAGTAAATTTTGACATTGTGTTTCTCTGTGAAAGTGATAAATGAAAAACACTTTGAGTTAGACAGATGAAATTTAGTATATTGACTTGTGAACAAATTAGTAATTTTCTATTGAATTTTGAATAAAATCTAATCACAAAAAGTCTGTTTGTCTAGCTTTTCAAATACAAGTCAACCAGATAACTCCTAAAGGCAAAGAGTTACGTAGATAAAATTTGGTAACCAGATTTAGCACGTGAAAGCCGGCGTTCTGGCATAGGGGTAGGATGTTTTCACCAAGATCTGGGCTTCCCGGGTTCGAGAATAGTTGTTTTTCTGTGTTGAAAGTAATCTGTAAGGTGTATGAATGTGCCCCCTTGCCCTGTAAAAAGGGTCTGTGCAAGTGACAGTGAAGAGTGTGTAGCTAAGTCGTACTCTTAGCCCTAGTTGGTGCTACTTCAAAACAAGAGACTCTCCTTTCGGCTTAAAACTCGCTGATGCCTCGGCGAAGCTTTTCCATGGCAAGTGCCACTAATAGCAACGCCAGCGTCCTGACGCAGAGGTAGCGCGTCTTCATCGCAATCTAGGCGTCCCGGTTTCAAGTCCTGGTTCGGGCAGGGTTTTTTCTCTGTGTTCTATCTGTGAGGTGTGTGAATGTGACCCCCTGTAAAAAGGGCCTGTGCAAGCGACTGCGATGAGTGTGTAGCTAACTCGTACTCTTGGCCCTAGTTGGCACTACTTCAAAAACAAGAGACGCTCATCGGCTCAAAATCGCTGACGGCCGTCAACGCTCTTGTTCATGACAAAGGTCATTAGTAACAGCAATAGCATCTGAAATAATATATTCTTATCAAATTTTGAGCAAAATTCGTCATGAATTTAAACTTCTTTCGCATGCATGTAAACGCAATGACTCAAGTTCTTGAAATTTGGTTTATCGTGTGACTACAACTATAGTTTCGAGTCAAATCTTTGTTTATAAGTATAAGTGTTCAAAATGCATATTCGAGCGATACACTCGGTAAATTTGCCAGATTCATATCAAAGATCTATATTTCTTAACTATCATTCACCAACTCCACTGAAGGCATTTGCGGCCTTACCCTAGATCCTTAAGAAGGCGGATAAGACCTTAATTACAGAGGATGCGAGAAAGTTTTGGGAAAACCACTCCCACTAATTTAAATCTATAACTACTCAATTTTATATTTTCATATCCAAGATATTTTTACTATCGATGGTTTTACTTTATTAATCTAAGCATGACTCATAAAAACAGATTAATTAATTAATCGCCACGTGAAAGAACTTATACTCGGGCGCATTTCTAATCATAAGGTAATACTTGTTTAATAATGATGTGATCTTCAAAGTAAAGTTTGGGTGATTCAATTGTAATTTCTTTAAAACACATTTCCAAGTTTAAGAAAATTCTCGCTTTACAGATCGAGAAAGCATTTTCTTCAATTCTTCTTTGATAAAACTATAATTTAATCAAATTTCCAAAATGTTGATAGTGGACAAAAGTCCTTCATAATTTGTTCACTCATTAATGATGAGTACTAAATAATAGTAAAATCAGCTTAAAATTATATTCCGTGTCAGTTTCCATTGTACTATCTTATTTGTTGAATATTAAGGAATTGTTAGTTAAATTATATGTTCAACTAATAATAGTTAGATCTGCTTAAAATTTCTTTCCATATCAATCAATTTCCATAATACAAACTTATTTATTGAATTCTAAAGAATTAGATTTCCAGTATGCTTGATCAGGCATCTGAATATCTGTTGAGGTTATTAGTCCTGGTATGATTTAACTTGTTAAAATACAGAAAAATTTTTGTATCACCAATATACTTGACCAGACATCTGAGTGTCTATTGAAGTTACTAGTCCCAATATGACTTAACGTGTTAACTTTTCAAAATGGCGAAAATTTTGTGTCTCGCGATTACCTGGTTCCAATACTAATACCGTAAGATTCCAAAATATATTTCCACCGATTACCCTTTATATACCTATTGGATTTAATGTATTCTGAATCTGACGTTGAAGGTCAAAATTCCTCCCACTGGTATGCCCTGTAAGCTTGGTGAGAAGATGAGCCAGTTCGGGCGTCATCCTTGTCATCTGAGCACTCTTCAAAATTATGAGATCTATCCCAAAATATCCTTGGGTTGCTTTAAATCCTGATATAAAAGTAATAACGCTTAACTAAATATCATTTTGAAGCTATAGGTATTATAGTAGATAAATATAGTACTTCTTTGTTCTCATTTGCACATTTTTTTTTTCAAAATAATACTTCTCTTTTGTCTTTAGAGAATGTATAACATGAGCATTTTAAATTTTAAATACCTACCCAGAACAAAGTAGCATGCTCTATGAGTTTCAATTATTCCCTTATAGCCATAGTTAGCTCATCCTGATATTCGTCAATCACATTTTGATTTTTTTTAATTTCATATTCATTACAGGAAAAAATATATCAGTATGTAGTTCAAGGTCAAATTTTTCTTCAGTTCTGAAAATTCGTGACTGAAAAAAAGAAGAAAAAACAGAAAATGAAAGGCAATTGCGAAATGAAGACAGTTATTGCCTTGTTAGTCGCTAAGTCACACATATTCGTTCTTTTCGCAAAATATTTACAAGGTCGTAAAGTACGTACGGATCAGTCTGATATGAGGCAATTCTATCTCACACTAAGAAGGTGAGAACATTAGCATTACGTGTTTCCACTTGGCCTATGGCACGTTTTCATAAATATTGCGAGAAGGTTTTCTTAAATATATCTATATTTAACTTAACTGTCGTATTCGTTCTGTAATATAATTTATCTTATTTATTTTTGACTTAGTAGGAGCTCTCAAGAATTGAAAACAGTGATTTCAATTAATTTTATAAAAATGACAAACATATTTAACCAAAATTTCTTGTTTATTTTAAAACAAATAAAAACTGAAAAATCTATTTATTTTTATAAAGCTCTTACTATCACAACATGTATCAAAAATAAGCAAAAAGGTATTTTGCAACATAGCAATGAATACGGAAATTATAAATAATGAAAGGTTTATTGCTTTTAATTTTAATTTGGTATTATAAAATATTAAATAAACACACAAATCTAAATTTATGTGAAACGTTACTCCATAGACACTAGCATTTTATTTTTTAAGTTACAAAATTACAACACTTTTGGAGGTTAATATTACCATTCATTCAAAGGACGATTGATGAGACGGCGTCCTGTCACAAAGGTAGCTCGTATTTCTCGTGATCGGGGCATTCCGGGTTCGAGTCCCGGTCAGAGCATGATTGTTCTTCTGTGAGGTGTTTGAATGTACCCCCACTGTAAAAATGGGGCTGTGCAAGCGAATGTGATAAGTGTGTGTCATCTTTATATGAGCTAGAAGTCAAATTTCTGCTTTCGGATGCTCAAGGTTCATATCCTCAGAAACTACTCCATCCCTCCTGCCGTTGTAAAGCGAACACATGATCATCATCATCACTTATTGATGAAACAAATCAGGGCAATATATGTCCTTTATATGAGCCTGGTGTGGATTAAATCTATTGGTGGGGAAAAATTATCCCCAGCAATAGATTTAACCGATAATGATGACCTGAAACGAATAAACTTAGCCTTCATTGTATGATGTCAAATCTTGGAGAGGGATGCACTAATTCAAGTGTCTTGTTAGCTTTCTGTCCATCATTCAGAAAGGTGAGATCTGTCCTCAAAACTCTTAATTTGTCTTTAAAATGAGACGTTACTCTGAATTATTAATCAATGAAGCAAGACCCATTTGGGAAAAAAAATGTATAAAATACTTGTTTGGTTCAATGGTTTTATGCTTCAATTCTGTAGCCATGTAAAGTTATTCATCTGACCACTGCTCAAAACCAAGAAGTCTTTCTGCAAAAGCCTTAGTATGTCATTGATGAAGTGTCCGCTTTGCAACGGAAGGAAGGGTGCAGTAGCTTCTGATGAGGGTATGGATCCCTGAGCACCCGAGGGCAGAAGTTGAACTTCTAGCTCATATGAGAATGATACACACACTCGCTTGCACAGCCCCTTTTTACTGGGGTGCACATTCACACACCTCACAGATAGTACACAGTACACCCATGCCCTAACCGGGACTCGAACCCGGGAAGCCCATATCACAAAAAAGATGCTCTACTTCTGTGACAGGACGCCGGATGACTTGTCATTAAATTATGATATTAAGTAAGATATGATACTAGTAAGATACTAGTGAATTATGATGCTAGTAAGTCAATCTATTTTTGATTTAAAATTCGATTTTGAAAAGAAAAAAAAAGGCTGCACAAAGTAATCATTTATGTGATAAATTTTATGCTCAAGTGTCTAGATGTGCAACTTCTAGAAACTATATATCTTGATTCTAGATATCGAAACACTTTATTTTAAATAAAATTCAACTATCGTTTCTATATATTCAACTATTCTATTAAATGTAATTTGTATCGCTTCTCTAATTCAACTATCAGTAAATCTTTGTTGTCCTTAAGTATTAACCTTGTTGTAAAGAAGTACTGTTCGCAAGTGTGGATGAATATTAAACACTTTAGTGCCAGCTTTTAGTCGGAAATCTACAATGAAATTCAATTTATTTAAACCAGTTGTGTTTTGCATCGTGAAATATTTCTAGTGAAGAACAACAATGCATTGTTTCTCATCAGAAGTGGAATTAATTTGTATTTCTAGTTTAACGAAAGAACCTCAATTAAATATGTAATTCACGTATGAGAACAAGAATCCTTGAATAAAAGACTTACAAATTTAGGGTCACTAATTTTGTCTCCTGAAAAGAGGAATTTATTCCTCAAAATAAAATAGATTTGTTACCTTGCAAAATAATTCACACTTTTTTTTCCAACAATTTGACCTGAAAAAAAGTTCCTTGAAAAGAATTTGAGAAATCATATTTATTATTAGTTTATTTATTCCGTTTTAATTGATATATTTGTTTATGGATATAAAACAGTTTAAATCGAGTGCATTATTCTGTGTATTAAAAGGAAATAGACAGTCGTTGTTGTTGTCGAGCTCCGCTTTACAATGGAAGGAGGAAGACAGTAGCTTCTGAGGGTGTAGTCCCCTGAGCACCCGAGGGCAGAAGTCAGACTTCTAACTCATACACGCCACAAACCCTTTTTACTGGGCATCCTTCATTTGTGCATTTCATTCCTCCACAGATTATAATTTAGATCTGGAACAGACAACAATCACCTCTGATACAATACTTCCAGTGGTATTACTTTCGACATAGAGGACTTTGTGACCACGACAGATCTAACATCAGCCAGCCACCACACACAGAGAGCCTTCGGCTGGCGGGTTTGAATTCGCAGTCCAAAGGATGCGAATCCAACGCCCTACCAACCAGGCTATCCCATCCCCAGAAAAAAGGTAGTAAAATTAAATATAGACAAAAGAAAATCCCTGAATGCGGAATTTCCAAGATAAATATCATCCAATTTTCGATATAGAAAATGCAGATTTAATGCAATACAAATTTGCAATGAGGTTATACTAATAACAACATCGTGTATAGACTTGGATAGCAGTGTCAACACCAAGAGGCATATATAGCTTCGGATAACAGGCCCTTTGAGCACTTACTCAGGTACTTTAAATATTTGTTTTTGGCACTACAGAATGGTACATGTTACTTGTTGCAAATGGCTTGTAAAATAGGTATTTATGCAATTGACACATTATGTTGCTGTAAATTTTTATTTCATAAATTGTGTATGTTTTTCATATCATTAAACATTATCTGGTATATATATTTTTTCTTTTATTTATTTCACAAAGAGCCATCTATAACCTTCGTGTTTGCTACCCCAAAAATTACAGATATTCCGTTGTCTGTAATATGTAACCCGAAAAAGCTGAATATCTATAATCCAAAAGGTTATAGATATCCAGCTTTTTTCTATATGCCTGATTTATATTCATACAATCTTTTGAAACACCCTGTATAGTAACAATTTAATTAAAGGGTATCATCATTTCTGTAGTTTAGTTTCTCAAGAGATGGAAATATCCAATAGTGCATTATGTTTAAATAAAGCACAATACAAACTTGAAAGGAAAACAACATTCTGCAAATAAAGCTACTAAGGCTCGTTGAATAAATTTCTTTTGCACGTGCACCTCTCCGGAGCAGTCGAAATGACACGGCGGGGGTTCAGGCACCCTATGACGAAGACTGCGGTCTTTAACCTTTAAAGCGATGTATCATTATGTAAAGAAAGTTTCAGAGGTTTTTCGAATATTCATTATATATACTTGAAAATGAAATTTTTCATGGAAATTAGAATATATCAGCTTTTCGATGCTTGTCATCTCTTTATAAAGAATAAAATTATAAACTTCTGATTTTTATAGATGTTTAGAAGTATTTGTTTTTTAAATATATTTCATCTATATTTCCATCTGAATTATTTTGCACTTTATCATCTGCTAAAAGCCAAACCTTCTCAATTACATTGATGGAAGTTTGGCTTTTAGTAGATGCAACACATTGGTGGAGTTCGGAGCATTCAACCAAATTGTTTGGTTAAAAGCGCCAGTTTTAGAAAGAAAAAACTGGATTTGATACAATCTTAGTGTCTTGGACATGTTTTATTGTAGATTTCTCATCTGTTTTTCTCTTGATGCTTGGATAAAAAATATAAGAAACAAAGATTTTAAAAATAAATTACTATTTGGCGTAGAATGGTCAGGCCGTACCATAAATTTTTGGTACGGCCTGACCATTCTACACTAAAAACTTTTGTATCATAAATTCCAATCAATCCAATTTTTGTACCATAAATTCCAATCAATCCAATTCCAACGGAATAAAATTATACATTTTTCAAAGGAGGCTAAGAGAGTATCTTCTGATTTTTATAGATTATTTGGGGTGTATTTGCTTCTTAAAAACTAATCTGTTGCATATTCTCAATATTTTCATCTCATTTACTTTACACTTAATTATATACTGAAAGCCAAACCTCCTCCAATGTAACTGCCATGCAACACATTGGTGGAGTTTAGAGCATTCAATCAAATTGATTGGTTGAAAGCGTCAATTTTAACAATTAAATAATAAAATATTTTAACAGTATTCCTTTACCCTTGCAGGCGTATTATGAAATATGGCGAATTATTTTATTTCATTACCGAACGATCAAACTGGATTTGATACAATTTTACTGCCTTGAACATGTTTATTGTAGATTCCTCATCTGTTTTTTTCTTGGTGTTTGGATAATAAATAAGAGACAAAGATTTAAAAAATAAATTACTGTTTGGTGCAAAATTGCCAGGCCGGATTTTTGTACCATTAAATTGCAATCAATTCAATTCCATCGGAGTATAATATAATGCAATTTTCAATGGAGTCTAAGTTTGACCCTGGAGAGATTTTGCTTATATACGTTCTAAGTAATTGTATTTTTATATAAATCACATTTCAATAGTATTTCTATTTTGTATATATATGAATTCTGAATAATTGTATTACTTTTTTTCTTGCTATTAATTATGTTGAAATAAATAAATGTTTATTAATCTGTCTGCGTCTTCATCTGATTCATATCTTATCGTTTCTTAATTCTTTCATACTTATTAACTTAAATAGATTATTCCTATATACAAGTACAGTTCATAGATATGTTATATTTTTTAAGCTAACATTTCTAGTAAAAAAATTAAATCCAATATTTACAAAGCGCATAAAAAATGAATAAATAATCTCATTAAGTTACTAATCAAATTTTTTGTTTATAGCAATTTTTATTTTCTATGCATAAATGTTTTATTATTGATTAGCTTCCCTTTTTAAAAAATAAAACCTTCGAGAACTTAAACATTTCCATTTCAATGAAAATCTAATGTAAGCATCTATTTTACGAAAACAAATACTAAGCAATTCGTAAATTAGCAATTATTATAAACCTAATTAATAGTTCGGTGAATGTGTTTTTAATAGAGAAAGTTGTCAATAAATATTGATTTTCAATATTGGAAATTCTCAGACCGCGATTGTAATTATTTAAAGATAAATTTTTATATAAATTAATATTTTAATTAGTATTTATGCAATTTTTAAAATAATTTAGAGAGTGAACGAAAATTGTAGAGAAGGCATAACGTTACACGCTTTTATGTATAACTCATATACTCATAAAAGGAAAATTATAAAACTCGAATGAACACATAATAAGATAGATTTTTTATCTTTGAGATACATTGTAACCATTTAAGAATGAAAAGGATTGTGATTAATGAGAGTTTATGAAATCCCTTCATCAAGGTTAGTTTCTTAATTTTGTATTTTTTATAATACTTAAGAATCGGGCAAAAGCTATTGTCCAACTTTTGACACTCTATAATTTAAACAGGCAGTTTCGTTTTTGTGTCCCTTACTCTTTTGTCAGACTAATCTATCTAATGGCGTCCCGTTTTCTTCACATTCTAGGATCAGATATTTTATGTCAACTGAAAAAGATCTTGCCATTTTCATGTATTTTTTGACATATTTCACATTTATCTCTAAATACTTCCACCCTCACTAACATCTTATAAATGTTCCTAGTCTAAAATGTATTTATTCAGATAGATTTTATATACGTAATTATTTAATACATATATATATATATATATATATATATATATATATAATTAAAGCTGCAGAAAAAAAGAAAACTGCTTATCTCCGGTCTGAAAAAAATGCAAAAGCTTGTTACCTTTATGAAAATACTGTTCGAGAATTTCTTAAGGGCGTCTCAAATAATTGAGCTTCCTCCCATTCACTTTCACCCGCACTAAATCTTCAGCCATCTTTCGCACTAAAACGCTCAAACCAACAACAATAAATCATTTGTGCTGAAGACAAAAGCTCCAAAGACATGTTCCAGAATTCTTTTGGTAAGATTGAGTTGGAATTTTTCTGTTCAAGGACGTCAAGCTATTGGCCTTAGCTATTTGAACAAGGATTAAATAAATATAAATTGGATATATTTCTGTAAAAGTCCAGAATTTTTTCTCTTTTGGAAAATTTGATCAAAATCGAAGGATTTGAAAGCTTCGTCGATCGATATTATTTAAAGCTTGGAATGGAAAATGGAAACGGAAATATTCTTCAGAATGTGTAAATGTCATTTCAACTTTTGGGTTCAGATATTTTGTTTGTTTTAAGAGGTTTTTATGGGTACTCTTCTTTTGTCAGACAAATTTATCCAGTACCTTCTTATTTTCTTCATATTCTATTTCAAATATTTTATGACAAATGAAAACTTGCTTGTCGCTTTCATGCATTTTTTAACGATACCATTCTTCTTTATCTCTAAATATCTCCATCATCATTAGTTTCTAATAAATTTTCCTTTTAAAAGTATGAATACTAAATAAAGATAAAACTCAATAACCTTTTCAATAAGATATCCCCATTAAAAATGTTTATCATCGTTTTTCTTATATATCAGATATTTCAAAGCAATAGCATGCTAGCCGGGTATTGCCATCATACGTTACTGAAAAAAACAACTAAATATGGTCATTTTCAGAAATGGCCATTAAAATCTGCCACATAATAAATGATATATTTAAAAAAATTATCAAGAAAAAGGAATAATAATTATCTGTTTCTTTAAGTGCAATATTCATAAGACAATTCCCTCTTTCAAATGTTACGTATTAACCAAATTATCTGTCTTAACAAAGTGTTCAAAATTACTATGACCATTCTAAATTACTCTCATGTAGCTTAGAAAGACTACTTTAATATACGATTTAAATATTTCATTCGATATTTCGTTCAAATCCGATGCACTTCATTATTTTTACCTTATTGCTTCTCTTTTGGTTAAAAACCAAATGTAATTAAACGTCCTTTCATTAGAATATCAAACAGTATTTTTTAAAAATTATTTTTGATTTTTTAATGTTCAAATCGATTGTTTCTCAAACTCATTACCAGATGGCGTCACTGGCAGAGAATCAAAACTTAATTTAACTAATTTAAATTTTGATAATCAAGTTCTAAAGCGATTCATGTAGACATGATAATTAAATTCTGAAAGCATAAAATATTGTATTATAACTAAAATACTGTAGAGCACAAAATTTCTCACCTCTAGTACATCAGGATGTGAATGAAAAATGAATTACAAAACTTCATTTTTGCAAACATGACGCAAGTCAACTTAAAGTGATTTAAAAAAGATTGGTTGCCGTATGTCAAAGGTGCGCTGCTTCAATAATTTTGGTCGGAATAAATTCAAGATTTTGATTTTGCAACGAAAATATCTCATCCTTTCGTCTTTATATACATAAGTCAAATATTTGACACCAACTTCGCATTAATACGAAATTGTTTGTGTAGCCTAGTGAAAGTCTTAAATAAATGGATTCAATCCTAAATCTTGAATCAAATATCGCGTGTCATTCTTTTAAATGTCTGATCCCAAGATCGCCATCAATTGAAATTCACAATAGTTGAACTACTCCTTTAGATCTTTCGCACAGATTCACTGAATAATTTTTTTTACTGAATACTAAGTTATTTTTGCGTTATTATTTTTCCCTTACTGAAAAGACGATTCTTCGTCATATATCATATGGCATGCTCCTTAGCTAATTTCGGCCGGAAATACTTAGTTCCTTTAATGATGGGCACCCTATTGTCTTTTCGGAACTTCTGTCCGATATGCCGAAAAGCTTCAAGATTTTTCTCTTTTAGCGGACTTAATGTCCAACTTGTTATCGATTGTAATCTCCAGTTAAGAATGGATTTCGTGTTTCAACTGCCCACGCTTCAATGAAAATATTTCAATGGCATGAAAGAAAGCGCTTTATAACTCCAGTTTTATTTACTCTCATAATACTAGAGTAAAAAAAAAAAGAACAAATAATCTAAAAGATATTATCAACAGAATTTAGAAAGAATACAATACATAGCTTTTACTTTTGTTTCCCAGCCAACAAACATTTAATTTCGCTTTTCGTTTCAAATAAGAAATGCAGGTAAAGCTTATTCCTTGATTAATTTCCAAAAGTTTATTAATTCTGTTCTTCAAGAATAGGGCCCAGTTATTTTCAAAAAGCACGCATCTATAAATTGGTTCTATTGAAAAATTTGTTCCTTGACAATGAAATAAAGTTAGAACCAATTTACAGATGATGTTATAAATGATGGAATTGTCCAGCAATTATTATGGGGCCTTCTTGTTATTTCATGACGAATATCGTTCCATTCTCGTGAAATACGGATGTATTGGGACGCACGGACAGCACGCACGATGCTTTTAATCCAACAATTCCATCCTAAAGTATGAGTCATTTATAGTCATTCAAAATAATTATCTCGTTCATTGAACAGCTAATTTAGAATTTTATAAATGAACGAAATTCTTTTAAACAAGCCTCACTTAAAGATGTATTATTGTTGTAGCAATTTAGAAGAAATTGTCAGGCATATTTTGTTTGATTAACTAAATAAACAGTCAAATATAAGGTATTCTTAAAACAATTAGAATTTAATACACTTTTTTTATATTTTAATTTTCTACTTTTTAATATTGTGGTCACTTTTTCTTCAGATTCACTACTAGGTGGCAGCGGTACAAAGACCAAAATTTGATTTAATTATGGATTTACTTATGATTCAGTTCTAGATATAGTCATCATAAATATTTTAGTTTATTTGTATGGTTAAAAAATAATCATAATATCAACAACATAATATAATTCATATACTTTTTAAAATGACAAAAAAATTAGCAACATTCAGTGAATTATTTGAACCATTATCTTTGAATTGCTGTAAGAATAAGTAATATATAAAAAATTAAAGTCAATTCCTACTTAGGTCAATGAAGAAAAATTTATTTTAGTTACTTTTTTAAAATAATTATAATACATATAAATAATTTATCAAAAAATTATTCATTTTCGCTAGAATTGAATTCGTATTTTTCACCTTCAAGTTGAAAATACTGAAATCTTCGCATTTCACAGATTAAGTAGCCTGTTGATCTCAATTTTCATTACAAACTGATAAAACTCTATTTAAAGTATTAAAAATTAATTAAATTTAATTAATGAATTTATATTTGAAAAAACTGTATTAACATGTGTCATCTACTAAAAGTTTAAAAAATGTATTTGAACTCGAGAGGATGAATAAAAAGTATCTTATTAACGATTGAAAATTTGAACAAGATATATAAATATATATAGGGAGAACGTGAGTTAATAGTGGGAATTGAAAAAAGTAAGGAATACAGAAAATCTTTCCGATTGAAAATGAGCAATGACTGGTAAATAATTGACTTTGACTTGTAAGTTCAATTGGGGATAACTTAATACCATATAAAAATTCAGACTCCCCTAAAAAATTATATTTATAGTTATCAAAATAATATGTTATAACAAAATATCTTTTTCTTTTAAGAAATAACCTTTCTTTTAATCCGGATAATTCTCCTGTTATAAAGATATTTGTTAAAGGGATGTTAAAGGGACCTCCCCCCATGGTCCCAATTTATCTAAATAATCGGAATTCTCGTATATTTAAACCATCAGTTCTTGTTCAAAAATAAGAAGAAAATGTTCATTTAATATTATTCTGACGAAGCGCTCTGGAAGGAATATCTTCAGATATCTATTAAGTTCATTCGTGTTTCTTAGCGTTTCTTTTCTTAATTAAGAAATGATTTTTATTTAAAAAAAAAGGTATCAATACAGGTTTTTTTTCACCGATAAATCTTTTTTGGAGTACCAATTCGAAGGACTCGATGTATCTTCGAGAATACTTCATCATCATCTAAAAGATATATCATCTCTTCTCATTTTCCTTTATTGACAAAAAGGAGGTCATTTTTTTATTATTATTATTTTGCTGGTGTTTGCGTGACTACCTTGAAGATTTTTTTTTTTCATATTAATGTATCCTCTTGAAAATCTGTTAATACTTTTCATGGTACAGTTATATCATAGTAGGATGGATTACACAGAAAATTCTTGCTTTTTATTTGTGTTGAAAATTCTATGTTTATTGTTCATATTAGTGGAGTGAAAAAAGGCACAGCATCACTGTTCAGAAAAAGATCGTGAACAGTTAAATACAGGATATATTTGAAGCATGATTGTTGTATCAAATAAATTGATTCCGTTATAACTGATTGACAATTTCTCTTTTCATAAATGAATTTTCAAAAATGACTATATTATAGGTCATTTTTCAAGAAATGAACTAAAAAAATATTCAAACTATAAATTCAAATTTCAAAAATTCGGTTCCTATTCAAATTTCTAAAAAATCAAAATGACTCATCACTAGAAAAATAAGCGAAATAGGTCCTATCGAAATTTTCTCTAATTGTCCAGTATAAATTAAAAGGTCGCCAATAGTTCTAATCTTTATTTAAAATGTTACGCTAGTAGTTTTATTTTTATAGTATATAGTGAAAAAATGATAATTGCGTATTAATTTCATGGAAATGACAAATAAAAATTATCAAATTATCACTTTGTAGCATGAAACTAGCGTTTTCACTGAATATAGAATGCGATTTTTGGCGAAATTTACTGTCAATTAATCAGTGTTATGCGGTTAATAGACAAGTACCCAAAAAACGGAAACCTTTTTTAGATGTCCTTTTTATGACCAAACGGAACAAAAATTTGACACAGAACTTCAATTGAAGTCACACGATCATTTATTTAAATCATCGTATTTTTTAGTTATCGCATGTACATATTATAAAAATATAGATCGATAGATATTTAATTCCTTGATGCATTTGGTATCAAATTTGATGCAAATCTATATTTTAAATGCTAAGTCTGTCAACCAAATTTTATTCATTTTACTCTTTTTATGCGGTAGCTATCGTACCTTCTATTCAGATCGACAGACTTCCCTCGAATGATAGAAATCTACAGATTTGGACCATTAACCAAAGACCATAACTAAAGAACATAAACCAAAGACCATAGCCAAAGAACATAAACCAAAGAC
>JAOUZG010041943.1:3963010-3997848 GCA_026289955.1 Argiope argentata
CTGTAAATCTAACTCAATATTAAGAACATTTGATCAGAATAATTTATCATTTATTTAATTATAATAAAATATTTATATTTTACAATAGTTTTCACTGATATTACTATCTTTCAAATATTAAGTATTAGAAGAAATAATCCAGAATATTTTTAATCCTAATAATTACTCGATATTGAGACGACTGATTAGATGGACCTCCGCAGAATCAGCCAAAATAATTAATATGAATTATATTTCAAAGCAGAAATATAATAGGACAAGATTCAGAATTCTTGATTCAAATAATTACTCGATATTGAGAAGACCGATTAGATGGAGCTCCGTAATATCAGTCAAAATAATTATTATGAATTATATTTCGAAGCAGAAATATAAAAGCAGATGATCCATAATTCTTTATTCAAATAATTACTCGATATTGAGATGAATGCTTAATATTTCGAAGTAGAAATATAAAAGGAGATGATCCATAATTCTTTATTCAAATAATTATCGATATTGAGATGACTGCTTAGGTAGAACTCCACAGAATCAGCCAAAATAATTATTATGAATTATATTTCGCAGCAGAAATATAAAAGGATATGAATATTGAATATTAAAGGTAAAAGGAATCAATCCAGATTTCTTTATCCTAACAACAAATATAAATATTTTGATCCAAAATTGAACAAAATGCTTCATCACTAAACCAATATTTTTTTACATTTTTCGAACAATTGATTTACCATATGAACAAACTAAACGCTGGCAAAAATCGTCATACCCTAGAAAAGATTAGTTTGTAATATTTTTATCGGGGGACTGTTGAAACACCCCGATTCCCTTGGGGATGTTTGTTGTCAAGGTGACGCCGCGTGGGTTCGCAGTGTGACAGTCACATATCTAACGTCAAGATGAATTGGCTTTTAGGAATCCAGCGGACCCCTCGTTCCGAACAACCGCTGTCTACGTGAGACAGCCAAGATAGCATCTACCTTTCTGTTTACCATGATAAAGGTAATGCCAAGACCAGGTGTATCCAAGGTTAAACCCGACATTTTATTGCTGGTGAGGTGACGGGAGGGGGGTTGCTTTTGGTCAGTTGGGCTATTCATGATTGTTATTTTGCCACAAATATTTCTTGCAGGGAGTTTGGAGGTCAAATGCCGGGGAATCAGAGGTACTTAAGGGGGCAATTTTGTTGCCAGAACGTGCCTCCGTTATCTTTCGTTATTTACTTACGTTGATTTTTTTTCTCGTTTGATGATCATCTGTAAATTTTGGAAGCGAAGAATTATAAATCTTGGCTGTTTGTCTCTGGAACCTTTGTGGGAGAGGTGACGATAACGATACCCCACGAATAAATAAAAGTAAAATAAAAATCATTTTTAAAATAAGGCAGAGAGTTTCTTTTTAACAGAAATCATTTAACCATCTTAATTTGAATTGAAGTTGTTTTCTACAGATTTTCCAATTCCCATTAAGATTCCTTTAGTTAAAAGCGTCACTTAAGATGTTTATGTTTCTTAGAAATAAATATCTGATCCTAAGCATTATTTTCGTTGTTTTTTATTGGAATTGAAGATGTTTTATTAACATTTTTCGATTTACGATTTCATTAGTTAAATATAGCCTTATTAAGTTTTTTTTCTTTAATAAAAAAATTGCTTCGGGCTCTTAGTAAAAATATGTTGTGAATATGAATAATATGTCTTTTTATATCAAGAATTTTTTTATTACATAAAATATTCTGGTAATAAAACAGTAAAATACTTCGGGAAATTTAATTATTTTTCCTAATCTCTTCTAAGAATATTAATAAAATTCTTTTCCTTGGAGATTTGTTTTAACAAAGAACTAATTGTCCCAATTTTTAAATGTTAAATAATAACAATTTTGTATTATAAATTTCATATTATGATTTATATTGTATATGTTTTTTTTTCTGTCAATTCATCTACTCACTTAAGCATAAGTTGATTAACAAAGCCAAATATATGTATTATGATTCCTGCATTTTAAATAACATTGGCTGTGATTTATTTTTCAATTTATTTAAGCTAACACAAGCTAATGAAGCAAACTAAATGTAATGTAATTCTTAAGATTCTGAGGATTTCCATACTTCATTACAGAAAAACTTCGATAATTTAGCCATCTATTAACCGAACCTATGCTCTATGCCTGAACATACTATAATGAGAGAATAACGAATATTATAGTTGTTGTTGTTGTTATCAGTGGCACTTGCCATGGACAAGCTTCGCCGAGTCATCAGCGAGTTTTATGCCGAAAGGAGCGTCTCTTGTTTTTGAAGTAGTGCCAACTAGGGTCAAGAGTACGACTTTGCTACACACTCATCACAGTCGCTTGCACCACCCTTTTCTACAGGAGGGCACATACATACACCTTTCAGATAGAACACAGAAGAACCACCATGCCCAAACCGGGACTCCCAGTTCTAAGGGAGGACACGCTACCCCTATACCAGGAAGCCGGCTCAAATTGTTCTTAAGATATTTACTGGAAATTAAACCTAACCACACTTCCAGGTGAGCCCGCTGGTCGCCAAAGCCGTCTAATCGGAAATGTAAACCAGAATATTGACAAATCTAGAGAGGGGGGGCATAAAAACACCTGCACAGAAAAACAGGTGTGCTTACATAACAATTTCTATTCTTTTCTTGAAACTGTACGATTTTTGGAGTGTTTTTTCTGAGTATTCCTTATTGCTTTTGAAGATTATACTTCCTGAAGCAGAAAATCTCTTGAAGATACCTGAAAAGCATTTTGTCACGTCTTCGTCAGAGGATGAAGATCAAGGTCGCTGTAAGGCCGTTTCGAAGCGTTTCATTTTCTGTTTTAAACAATGAAATTAGAAAGTTGATCCCGTACTTTTAGAAATGCATTATAGTAGGACTCAGTAGTTGAAATTGATTGTTTCCGCAAATGCGCTCGAGTTTTCCTTATGGTTGTTTGGAAAATTCCCTTATTGATCGTTGATACTTTAGAGTTTCCGTCACGGATTTTTCCTGCGTATACGTCTGTACTTGCATTCTGATCTTTAAACTCAAAACTTTATGACGTGAATGATTTCATGATCTTTCTTTCTTCTTTTTTTTTGAATGAATGTAATGATGTAATTATATATTAGAAGCAATGACGTAAAGGATAATTTGTATAAAAACTAAAATTTCCATTCAATTGACCACATTAGAGCTAAGGTTCTTAAAGTAATTTCTTATAAAGTAGATTTTGGACCATAAATTATTAGCATAACCGCAACGATTATAAGTTGGTAACATAATAAGGATCATAAATCAGCATTTCCCAGTTGTTGGACATCTTAAATAATAAAAAAATGTAATAAAAAATAGTTTTAATTCTAGAATGCTAAACTGCATAGATTTTACTCTAACAACCAGGATTTTTTTTTTTTAGATCTGAATTCAAAGATATGTTTTTAAAAAATTCTGAGTAAAATTTAAATATTTGTTCATATATAGAAATTAATTTTTAAAATATATCTTAAATGGATTTTAAATATGGAGTGAATCAGTTTTACACTTGATTAATATTACTGCCCCAAACGTAAAAACTAAGCTCTAAGTTAAAATTTACTTTTATTAGAGTTATAAAATGTAGATATTTTACTTTCCTTATTTTCTACTTTTTAATTTGTAACCTTTTTATTCATTATTATAAATAAAAAGGCATCTTATTTAGAATAATCTTCCTTATTATAAATATTAAGTAATGATTTGTTTTTCTCAATTTCACTACTTGGTGGAGTTACTAATACAAATTCACTATTTGACCAAATTAATCAATTAACTGATAAATAATTTTTGAAGTTATCAGAATAATACATAATCATTGAAAGCATACAGGTGCAAAGCCAATTGCCAAATTCTGCATTTATAAACTTGAAACAAATCGAATCAAATAAAAGTGTAAAAATAATTTGGATATCCTCTTTTCTTTTTAAATCTCCATTTTGGATTTAAGTTGCAAATGTGGTATGTTTGCAATAATGTTCAAAACTATTAGACGGCCAATGAAATTTTACTTTCTTTACAATAGAAAGTAGCTTTATTTTTTATATTTCAAACACACTAATTTTATTCTCTTGATAGTTTCAAATAATTCAAACTTTATAGAAAATATTTCAGAAAATGAGCATTTCTGAACATTTTCATGATACTAAGACCGTTTTGCACAATACATTATTCTAAATTATGTATTGTGCAAAACGGTCTTAGTATCATTAACACATTTTGTTTGAATAAAATTATGTATTGTTCAAAGTACTCGAATGAATAGAAACTCTTAAAGAAAAAGAAAATTAAGAATTTTCTTTTTCCAATATCGTGTCTGATATTTGATTGGATCTATTTTTTTATAATTTCAGTCACTATTCTGATTGAATTAACCAATCACTGTCTCTGATTCGGATTATTAACCAGTTTCTGTTTTGTACTGGTTAACTTTGTTAACACTTTAACTGCCAAAAAATACTGACTTTTATTTAATTTTTCAAAAAGTAATTTCTGAATCAAAATCAAATACAAATTTTCGAGGGAGGTTTAAGGTCCGATCTTTGTAATGGCTGCTATAATATCTTTATCTTATTTTCTGAGAAATAAGCTTTGGCATTCTTTGACGTATGCTTTAAGCCATTATTTTCCTGAAAATGTACAGAGAACCCACACTCAAATTTATAGTGGATTTCTACAGATTTTAAAATATTGGCATAAATACTTACAATCATTTTATCAATATGCAGTACACTCCCTAATATCCGGCCTAGTGTGGCGGAAGGACCTGGCCACCAAATAAATAACGAATTCAGTTTGTTTTTTTCCACACGCTAATGAGGTTAGGTTTAACATGTTTTCTGCCGACTATTTTAAACGATTCCGCTTTTTTACATAATGTTTGATGCATTTAAAATCAAACATTGTTGATTATTCGATTTTTCGGATTAATTTTGAAGTACTTTTAAACTAAAATAATACAGAATAAAGAAAATCAGAAACTTCTAATCTGTATTGGTGCTCTCAATTAATGTAGAAACATATTGCGTTTTGTTTTGCCCCAATTGTCTTTGATTCCTCAATTGGCGATGAAAATTCAACGCTAGTATATTTTTTGATTATTTATTTATGGTAATTGTAATTATTAGGCAGGGATATCTTGGTTGGTAGAGTGTTGGATTCGCATCCCTTGGCCTGCGAGTATGAACCCGCCAGCCGAAGACTCTCCGTGTGTGTAGTGGATGTTAAACCTGTCCTGGTCACGAAGTCTTCCGTGGCGAGACTAGTACCACTGGGGTAGGGGGGGTACTGGGTCAGAGGTTATCGTTCTCTGTTCGATCGGTAGATGAATGAATGAAATGCATGAATGAAGTCCGACCCGTAATAAGGGTTTGCGGTGTGTGTGAGCTAGAAGTAAAACTCTACCTTCGGGTGATCAAGGGATCATAGCCTCAGAAGCTACTGCACCCCTCCTTCCGTTGTAAAGCGGAACATGAGAAGAACAACAACAATTGTAATTATTTAATAAAAAGTCGATAAAATAAAGAAATTTCTAATTACCGAAGTAGGAATTGATTTTAAAAAATTGTTTTTTTATATTACTTGTTTATCCAGAGAGCTCATATTTGCATTCGTCCGGTCATTAACACTGCTTCAGAATTATGAACCCTTTGAAAGATATCATTTTTTGCAAAGACCTAAACTTTTGCCTTGTTTTATTTGTATGGTTTATTTCTTTGTATTGAGTTGACCCCCCCCTTCTTGACTCGACGGCGAACTGTCACTTCCAGTTCCAGACTTCCGCAATCTCTTTTGACGATATATCGTTCTTTTTCTCTGTCAATCATACAATTATAGAGTCATCCTTTCCGTTTCTTTTCGATTTTCTATTTCATTATTTCTTGTCTTTGATGGATTTTCTGTCGTCTCATATACCTTGCACAAATAGCAGACGCCATCTTTTAGAATTTGCACTTTTTGCCGCGCTCTTTTATGATAACTCTTTCTCTTTATTTTTAATGATGCGATGGAAAAGTTAGCGGAAGTATCTAAATTCTTAGTCATCATTGTTGGTCTGACTTTAATACCAACCAATACAATTAAATTAATCCATGAAAATTGTTGAATTTTTCTAAAATAAGAATAAATCCAATTTCTACTCCATTAAATATAATCTTCATCATAAATATGCTGTCCAAAATAATAACTTTTTCTTTTAAAAAAATAAAGACTAAAACTTGTATGCATTTATGTGGGATGAAAGGATGCTAAATTTATAACACAAAGACAAATTATCGTGTTTTTAAAACTTTATGAAAAAAAATTAAATGTGGACAGTCCATTCTAAGAATTATGAGAAACATTGGATTTCTACCATAAGGTATCTTCAGACATCCTATAAACTTCAAAACGTTGTTTGACTCTGAATTTCAATCTTTCTGAATTTTTGAATTGTGAATGTTTTTCCAAAATGCTTCGGTATTCCAATCGATGCAATAACTGTCTTAATTGAAATTTTGGAATTCTTTTTCCATTGCAAATACAATACGGCATTTCTCCGCGGTATTTTTCATGTTTTGTTGGCGTAAATATCCTGCTTACTTTGTTAGAAATCTCTGTAAAAAAATTTTAAATACTGCACCATCTCCACTTTATCCTGCAAAAAAATTAATTATCATCTGACCAAAAGTATCTTACGATTATTTAAAGAATTAATTGCAGACTATTTAAAGAATAAATTGCAGATTATTTAAAGAATCTAGTATGTGTTTATGTATGCTATCACAAACTGATTAATACTGATGCGTTTTAAGGATGCACATTTTTACCTTTAGGATTTGCAGTGAGTTAGAATTATTAATTTCAAATTTTGTAAGGAATTACTTATGTTCCATTTGCATTTTACAGTAAATTATTGTTCTGATAATTTTTTATATTTTTTTACCTCTGTTTCTCTAAAATTGAACTTTTTGATAATGTTCAAGGAAAAGAATTTTAAATTCTTAAAAAGAAGACTTTTTTTTTAGATTTAACATGTATTATAATGTCTTATTTATATATTTTTCTTGCATGTTGGATCAAAAAAAAAGATTTTTTTAAAAAAGGACGAACTAGATTCGCAGATAAAGAAATGAATATTACGTTTCGATTTGTATCTTAGAAGCAGATTGAAAACATTTCAACTTCATGGAATTTATCTCAAAATCATCAAAACTGTTCATGAAAAGATATCAAGTTCGTAAAATACAGATCAATAAAATTGCGGGATTTTATTGTAACTATGGCCAAACGTCGTGTTTATATATCATTATCTTGTATGTTGGATGAAAATATATTTTTTTAAAAGGATGAGCTAGATTCGCAGATAAAGAAATGAATACCACATTTCGACTTATATCTTAGAAACAGACTGAAAAAAATTCAACATCATGGAATTTATCTCAGAATCATTAAAACTGTTCATGAAAAGATATCATAGTTCGTAAAATACAGATCAATAAAATAGTTCGTAAAATACAGATCAATAAAATAGCTTGATTTTATTGAAACAATGCCCAAAAGTCTTGTTTATATATCGTTTTCTTGCATGTTTGACGAAAATAGAAGATTAAAAAAAGGATTTGCTAGATTTTCAGATAAATAAATTAATATCACATTCCGAATTGTATCATAGAAACCGATTAAAAACATTTCAACTACGTGGTATTTATCTCAGAATCATCAAAAACTGCTCATGAAAAGATGTCAAGTTCGTAAATTACAAATTAATAAAATAACGGGATTTTATTGTATTTATGAGATTTATCTCCGAATCATCAAAGCTTTTCGTTAAAAAACACCGATCCGGTAAATGATAAATTCGTAACATGGCATGAGTTCATTATATTTTTCTTAAAATATATGCTTTCTAATAATATTTATACACGTTTTGATGATGACTGATATGATTTCATGAATTAAAAACCATATCTAGACACATGGAAAACGAGAGGAAATTAAAATCCAAAGAAAACTACGCTCAGTTTGAAAAAATTATTTCTGACTCAGGCATTTTTAAGATAGTTTTCTATCCATCTGAGGAAGAAAACTTATCCACTACAGAGCTGACAGAACTCTACGCCATGCTCCATGTGGTTACTGTACCACCTGTAGTTTCAGTACATCAATGACCTGACTTTATTCAAGGCTTCCGAAAGGGAAAGGAATATTCATTAACTTGCTAATCAGCCAAATATGTATGGATTAAAAACTTGCTCTTGAATTCAACAAATTGGCTAGCAGAAAGTGACTTTTTTATGGCAGCATACTGGGTGAAGTTCGTGTTTCTTTTTGATTTACATAATGCTTTCTCTGTCTGCTTTAATTTTATGTATGCTGTAAGTTCCAACAATGTTATTCACCTTATGAAATCGCATTTCAAATTATTGAAAGAACACCGTTTTCCTACTGGGTAATGCAAATGACCTTTGCCGTGAAGTCAAACAAAATAAAAGTATTTCCGCGCGATTACTAAAAGTAGCTATCGCTGTTTCTATTTTTAAGTTCAGCCACCTTTATGCAATATTAGTGAACTTTCAGTCTCTAGGATTTGTTAGGTGAAGCTCTCGTATTGTTTTCCATTCATCTTCTCAAATGATTGGCCCATTTATGCTGTTAAATAACTTTTTCTTGTGTGATGGTACCTGATTAAATGTGAGACAACTGGCTTTAAAACTTCGTCTACATCAATTTTCAATGATCAGAAGATCTACCTTAAAAGAAAGGCATAATGGTTCCAGTCCATTTTAAAATAAGGCTTGAGCTATAAAAGTCCGTGCTCTTTTTACAGGCTTAAACTTTATAGCCAATTAGTTCGATCCCCAGATTCATCTACTCTACAATTAGAACACCATAGCCAGTAAAGAAACAGTCTAATGTATTTTAAAGCAAGACTTGATTCAAAATCTTCATTCTCTGTAATAGATAACAAACCTGTACTCTATAGAATTCGAGATTTTCCTATTCTTAAAACACGACTTTGTAGGATACAAGGAATAAATTGCGGTGGTTGCTAAGCGTTGTGTCGCTATCCGCTATCGACATGACTTGGAGAGCCGATCGAAATGGCATAGTCATGAATAGAAGGTGGCCGAAGAAAAGAATAATGGGTTCAGTTTGCTGAATTTTAAAATAAGACGAGTTATAAAAGTGTGTGCCCTCTTTATAGGTTTAAATTTTGCAACCAATCAATTCGATCCACAGATTCACCAACTCTACAACTTAGAACATCATAGCCACTAAAGAAACACTCGAGTGTATTTTAAAGCAAGACGATTCACAATTTTTACACTCTGTAATAGATAACAAACCTACACTTGATTGAATTCGAGATTTACCTATTTTTAAACCAAAACTCAGTCATAGGACACAATGAATAAATTGTGGTGGCTGCTAAGCAAATCGTCGTTATCCGCTAGCGAAATGACTTGGAGAGCCGATCGAAGTAGTATAGTCATGAATAGAAAGTGGCCGAAAAAAGAATAATGAGTCCAGTTTGCTGAATTTTAAAGTAAAACTTGAGTTATAAAAATCTGTGCTCTCTTTATAGGCTTTAATTTTGTAGTCAATTAATTCGATTCCCAGATTCACCTACTCTACAATTAGAGCACCATAGCCAGTAAAGAAACAACCGAATTTATTTTAAAACAAGACGTGATTAAAAATCTGTATTCTCTGTGATATATAACAAATATGAACTCGATTGAATTCGAGATTTTCCTATTCTTAAATCACAACTCAGTCATAAGACACAAGGAATATACTACGGTCCCTGCGTCGCTATCCGCTATCGACATGACTTGGAGATCTGATCGAAGTGGTATGGTCATGAGTACAAGGTGGGCCAGTGACGACTCAATCATGAAATCACAGTAACCTATAAAGAAGCAAACTATTAGCATTTATTTGACACAAGAATTTGTTTTATATTTACAGGCTTGCACCCATCAATATCAATCCCCTATTCTCCTTCTACGAAACCGAAGCTCAGCCCTTAGAAAGCCATTATATATATAAAAAAATTTTAAACAATCGGGTGAATTTCAAAGTCTTGAACCATGAAAATTGGTGCTCCCAATTATAGCTGCGATACCATTTCACGAACTATCTCGAGATCTTCATATTTCGAAAACGAAACCCAACAATCAGACACCATGCTCTAAAAGAAAGTATAACGTTCTATGAATTTGAATAAATTGCAAACAAACAATCCTTCTGAAATATTTCTTTATTTTTATCCCCTTGTCTTTTTAGTTTCTGTCTTTTGTGAATATTCATCCGACGACTAAACATTTTCATGCACGCGTTTGTCAACAATTGTATACAAGGTGTCCCAGCAAGATCGAATAAACTCTGCGCAGCTAGATTCGTTGAATGGAAGGCATAAAAAATGCCCAGAGAACTGTACCTCTACGACCTTTAATTTTCGAGAAAAATGTGAGAGAAAATGTATGATGTCACATTCGGTTTACGAAAAAAACCTTTACTCTGCCACCGGATTGGGCGCCGGGGTCCTGTTTCATGGCCACCACGATTTCCAGATCTCAGCCATTTAGATTTCTGCCTGTAAGGCCATGTAAAGGAATTGGTTTATCGAGACCCAGTTACTTCAGAAATGTACTTAGTCCATTAGTCTCCACAGTGTGTTTACTTTTGTAGACACTACGATGCTATAACGTGTCAGTCAATTATTGCACGGCGCGCGTATGCATGCCTCCATATACATGGTGGACTTTTCGAACATTTTCCTATTTAAAATTATGCAAGTTCTAATGGTCAAGTTTCGAATAAAGTTTTTTCGTAAACCAGATATGATGTCATACATTTTCTATAGCGCTTTTCTCGAAAATTATAGATCGTAAAGGTACAGTTCTTTGGACCTTTTTTATGTATTCCAAATAACGAATCTGGTTGCGCAGAGTTTATCCGGCCTTGCTGGTACACCCTGTGTATTTTGTATAATGTCTTCATTGTCTTGTGATGGAACATGATTGTTTATATACAGCATAAAATATGTCTGTTATATTTTCAAAAGTATATTAACTTAAATATCAAGCATAGAAAAGTACTTGTAGGCTATCTCCAATTGGTTACCACTACGAAGCAACCGCTCTAAGTTCACCGTAAGATTTAGTCATGAAAATTTGATCTCTCTGTCGTCATGAATCCTGAACAGGTCTAAGATAGGACAACTGATAGTCCCAAGATCCGTCCTAAATATTCATGGAAACTTTACAATCTCATCTATTCTTTAGATCAGCATTTCTTTATCTGAAATGGCGTAGCAAGATTATATAATATAAATAATAAAATTATAAATAGAATGCAGAGATATACGAAATGTTACATCAACTTCATTTTCGGGACGAAAAAAAAAAACTCGCAAAGACTTTTTAAACATGCATTGTCTGTGATTGCATCAGCTGAGCAGTGATATAAAAGTGACTCTGAGAAAAATTATTTAACTTAAGTTTTTTATTCTTTTTTAAGTTTGTAAGTCTAATTATGTAAATATTTTCTTTCTCTTAATATACAGCAATTCACATTGTACGTAGCATAGATATACTTTTTGCGCGTCAAAAGCTGCATGCGGCATATAAAGTAATTTTTTAGACCCTCTCTAAAGTAATAAAGAAAATCATCTTCGTTTATAAAATATTTAGTGATTTTACTAAAAAATATATAACAGAAATATTTCACTATTATTTCGGATGGGTATTTGATTTTTCTGCGTTTATATTCATAGAGACTGCAAAAAAATTCGCAAAAAGTTTTTTTAAAAAAATTAAAAAGAGGTTGCAAATAGAAAGCATTGAGAGAAACTTGCTCTAGAATATATTTTGTGACTACATCTTCTTCAAAACAAGAAATATAAAAAAAATTAAGTCAATTCCTACTTAGGTCAACAAAGAAATTTTTTATTTTAGTTACTTCTTATTACAATTGACATAAATAATTTATCAAAAAAATGCTTTTGATAAATTTAACGGCTAAGAATCGTCATTACCCGTTACTTACCTAATCGTCATTTATTTAAGTTACGGATGTCGAATTTAATTTGTAAATAATATTTTTTATTTAACTTTATTCGTCTTTATAATAATCTAATATATAGTAAGTAATACAAAAAATATAAATCAATTCTTACTCAGATCAACAAAAAAAAATTTCAGTTAGTTACTTTTTTTAAATAATTACAATTAATAATAAAAATTTTGTCAAAAAAATTGATTTTCGCAAGAATGGAACTCGCATTCTTCACCTTCAGGTGAAAAATGCTGAAATCCTTACATTTTACCGATTGGGCTACTACCTGTTGGCTTCCATCTTCATTACAAACTGCTAAAACTCTGTTTAAAGAATTAAAATTTAATTAATCAATTAATATTTGAAAAAACTGTATTAACATCAAATACAGTTTTTTCCACTACGATCTTTAAAAAATATATTTGAGCTTGGGTGGATGGATAAAAATTATTTTATTAACTATTGAAAATTTAAACAAAATATACAAATATATAGGGAGGGTGTGAAAATAATGGGAATTGAAAAATGATGCAGTTTTCGCAATATTGCAGGTACTCAACAAATCACGCCCTAGACTTAAAAAAAGCTGTACAAAAAGATGAAAAATCTTATGTCATAACTGCTATTGCAGAAAATTCTAGAAAAAATGCAGCGGCAACCAATATTTGTTATTTCAGATATCGTTCGTTCATTCATTTCATAATCTTCCGAGTATAAAAGTTTGGTTTTAAAGACAAAAAAAATTATTGAGTAACTGCAAAGTAGTTCATGGATAAAAAAAATATTTATTACCTTACTCTAAAAACAAATTAATTTCAGTTTTGTATGAAGAGTGTCAAGGAATACCTGCTAATGCAGTGGATTGTTTTCAAACCACAAATGACCAGACACACAAAAAAAAGGTTAATCTGGGGTGAAAGCTACCATCTGCTTCTTTTTTTTTTCTTCTTCTTCTTCTTTTGTCTCTTCGAGTTTCGTGCATTTGACACGTGAATAAATCATAACAGATTGAAAAGTTTGTAAACTAGCTTGCTGCTTGGAAAACCCTTTCTTTCTAACTAAAAAAGATTCCATTCTCTCCGAGTTAAAAATAACTAATTCTAAACCTGTCCTCATAGGCGAAGTTTCTCGATGTTAAAAAAAGAAGATATTAAAAAGAAAAAGACCATCCGATATACAAGAATGGACGAAGGACATTCAAGATGCGAATGTATTGGAAAGGAATTTAACCGCGCGAAGGTCAAACAGCATTAACCATATTTTGCTACTGTTAATATCAGTTTAAAAAAAACTTCAGCCATCCTAAATAGAAGGCAGTTTGCTTCCTGGCGGTATAAAAAGTATAATTTTCTTTCAGATGACGTTGATTGGCTCTAATTTATAGGATAACTTTTACCCGGGGAGAAAGTTTCACAACACAACAGACTTCATTCCCAAAACCGCAAGTGAACTTTTTTATCTCTCTCTGTTTCGGAGGAACTAGTTCAAAGGCACGTGACAATTTAGAAAATGAATTTCACCTTTTTAGAATGTCTGGTGAGACTCAGATTAGAGAAAGTTCACGTGTCCCACCCTAATTGAGTTAGTAAAAGCACGACTGGACTACTTTTATTAAAATATGCTCCCTGATAGTGTGTTGGTTCTTCGTTAAATTGCCGATTTATTGCATCGAATGACCGACCTTTAAATTCCTTTGAGCAAGGGCACCATAATAAGTTTGGATCAGATTCCTAAAAACCTTTCTCATAATAATGAAAATGAATTTAAATTCGATTTGCATTTTTTATCAACAAAAATAAGGAAATTTAACTGGTACAAAGAGGTAAGAGTTAGTAATGACACGATTAGACCACTTTTATTAAAATATATTCCCTGATAGAGGGTTTTTAGTTAAATAGCCGATTTATTAAATCGAATAACCGACCTTTAAAATCTTTTGAGCAAGGACACCAGAAAGTTAAGCTCGGATCAGATTCTTAAAATCATTCCTCATAATAATAAAAATAAATTTAAATTTGATTTGCATTTTTTTAATCCACAAAAATAAAGAAATTATCTGGTATAAAGAGGGAAGAGTTAGTAATAGCACGATTAGGCCACTTTTATTAAAATGTATTCCCTGATAGAGGGTTCTTGGTTAAATTGCCGATTTATTGCATTGAATGACCGACCTTTAAATTCCTTTGAGCAAGGCCACCAGAGTGTTAAGTTCGGATCAGATTCTTGAAATCCTTCCTCATATTAATAAAAAGTAATTCAAATTTAGTTTGCATTTTTTTTTGTTAAGAAAAATAGAGAAATTTAACTGGTTACAATGAGGGGACATTTTTTGTAAAGATAGTTTTTTAAAAATTAAAAAGAAGTTCAGAAAATGCAGAAGATTGTAATGATTATAGGGGAATCGAATTAAATAAATAAATACAAATAATGTGTCCCAATGCCTAAAAGAAGAGAGCCTATCGCCCCTAGACTAAGAGAATTCGAAGGAAAAATCTGAAACCTAACATCATGGCATGCACTATATTCTTAGGCATAAAAGTTTTTCAAAATGGTGTAAATATTTATTAACAAATTTATAAAGAAAATTCAATATACTAAACAGTTTGAATAAAAATGGTTAAACACATAATTTCTTTAAAAATTTCAATATAATTTAGATTAGACTCATATAACACTGTTGTTGTTGTTGTTACTAATGGCATGTGCCGTGGACAAGCGCACTGACGGCAGTCAGCGAAGTGATTTTAAGCCGAATGAGCGTCTCTTGTATTTGAAGTAACGCCAACTAGGGCCAAGAGTGCGACTTAGCTACACACGCATCACATTCGCTTGCACAGCCCCTTTTTACAGGGGGGGACATTCATACACTTTACAGACAATACATAGAACAACCATGCCCGGACAAGGACTCTCAGATGACGAGGAAGGCGTGTTACTTCTGTGCCAAGACGTCGGCCCATATAATACTAATACATGAATGATTCTGATGTACTACTATACATGAATGATTCTGATGTTCAAAAAAAAACAACAACTTTTAAATAAATTTGACAAAGACTAAGAATAAAAAAATTAACCAATTAAGAATCTAGTTTAAGAACTAAAATTATCTAAAGAATTATAAATCAAAAATTAATCATCATCAGTAAAAAAAAAAGTGTACTATTAATTTGGTCTTAGAATGGGAATTCATTTGGTCTTAGCATGGGAATTTAAAACGTGAATTGGCCCGGATGGTTGTATTATGCTCAAATAGCAAGACTTACACCACTTCTCCCCATAATGTCTAAATATATTCTCCATTCAAACCTGGGGTCTCTTGAGCCACCGCCAAAGATTGAAAGAAAATATAGATTATTTAAGTTTCAGTTCTTCAATGGTGTTGCAAATCTACCTTCCCCTTCTAAACTTCCATGATATACCTGGGAGGGGAACGACGTCAATTTTTAGTTAATCCCTCGTCAATTTTAATACACACCAAGGCCTCATATAAATTAGATCTTCGGCGGAATCCACAAATGTGCCCAAAAGCCAAATCGCATCATTTGACCTTTAGAATCCTTTGGTCTTGAAGCCACATTTAGAATTCTACACATTCTCATCATAAACTGAGGAATAAAAGTGGCTACTGTTAGAGCCAAAAGAGAAAATATTGGGAAATCGCAAAAAAACTGTTCCATCAGACCGTGAAGATGTCACACTAGTGACCTCTTTATGCGCTCTCCTAAACTACTTTCAGTGTTATCTGGCATTTCACCAAAACTAAAAGTATTATTTAACGTGAAAAATGGTGGTTAATTTTTTGGGGGTGGGGATGCGTTTTTTATTTACCGCTTTTACCGCTTTATTTATTCAACCATTAATGATATAGAATTAATATTCATCGCATTTTCATACTCCTTGTATTATTTAAATATTCCTCATCATACATTCAATGCTCATACTTTAGAATCCCTTCTAAAAAATACTCCTCAAAAATGATTAATTGAGGTGGCTTAATAAGATGTATAGATTTTGCTGTACTAGACATATTGTTTAGAATCAACAGCTTATTTCAGAATATGATTGCCGAATTTAATTATGTAGTAAATTCTCATTATATAAATATAAAATATTCAACAAATATTCTAAAGAACACATTTTAAAATATTTTTAATGGTTTAAAATTAAATGTTTCCAAATGTTACATTCCAATATGTTTTTTTAATACATGTATTTGAATACATATTACTTTTAAATTTCTTATGCTCATTTTAATGTTTATAAGATTGATTAATTTCAGTTTTTAAATTGCTAATGTGTTTTTAATGCTTTTAAGGTGGAATATATTATACTTTTAAATCTATAATTCTTTTAATATTTTTTGATATTTTTAAGATCAAAGTTATCAACTTTTAAATTCTTAATATGTTTTTATTAATATATTTTTAGACCTGGTTATATTATGTTTTTAAATTTTCAATACATTTAATATTTTTAAGGTTTTTAAGGTGGAAATTTAATCTTTTAAATTCTTAATATACTTTTTAATGTTTTTAAAACTGAATATATTCTGCTTTAAAATATTTAATATTTTTTAATGGTTTTAATATCAAAGTTTAGAACTTTTAAATTCTTAATATGTCTTTTTTAATTTTTTTAAATTGAGCTATTATGGCTTACATTTTTTTAATGTTTTATGCTCCTTTTTTTAATGTATTCTGAATCTGCATTTTTGCAGTTTGCATTTCCTTTTTAAAAATGAATAAATTATTATTTCCCATAATGATTTGGCTACCAAAAGTAGTATATATGTATTTACTCCTGATTTCTTAATAAGAGCATTTCTGATTTAGTAATAAACACATTAAGGAGCATCAATTAATATTCGTAAATCAAAAATGAAAACAGATCTCTCGTTCAATATTTAATAATCTATATGCTGAAATAGAGAAAAAATTTCAGGCTCTAATATTCAGTCGTGAGGATCTCGTTTCGATTTTTTAAGACTTCTAACAAATACAGATTATCCTCATTCGAATACAGATTATCCTCATTCCAAAATACCATTATCGATACCACATCACTGTGCATTAATATGTGTGTCTTATGGCTAAATACTTATATACTTTGCCGTAAGATATAAAAATATCTATATATTTACTCGTCATTTCTTAATAAGAACATTTATGATTTGGTAACAAACTCATTAAAGGGCAGTAATTTGTATTCGTAAATCAAAGATGAAAATATAACTCTCGTTCAGTATTTGATATTTTATATACTGAAATTAAGAAAAGAATTTCAGGTTCGGATATTCAGTCGAGAGAGTCTCGTTTCGATTCTTTAAAATTTAAAACGAATGTATATTATTCTCATTAAATTATCCTCATTCGAATATAGATTATCCTTATTCCAATGTACAATTATCGATACCATGTCACTGTACATTATTAAATGTGTCATAAGACAAAATACACCTATTTCCCCTTCAAATCTATTTTATAAAACTGTGATGTAAAAATATGTATTAGAACTTTTTATTGAATCTATATAAAGCTAATGGCTGAGAACTTAAAAGGGTTATTAAAAATTAAAATCATACAATACGTATTTGTTTGATAATTGATTGATTGATAATTGATTTTATCAATAATCATCCGCGATGGATGATATCCCAAAATCAGCCACTTCAATTAAATTATCAAAGAATTTGATAATTTGTTACCCATATTTAAGAAAACTGGCCACCTTTGGAGAACCAACTGCTCACAAAGATTGTTGATTTTTTATTAAACGATAAATATTGAATGGATTTTTTGAAATTTTACTTTATTTGATACGACGTAAAAATAGTACTTTATCTGAGTGATTTTTCAACGAATTATTGTGACCACAAATTAAAAATGTATATATTCTGAAATTAAATGGAAGTGAAAATAGTATTTTGAAATTAATGACAAAAAAGTAGCTTTTTCTTAATTTTAACAATATAAAGGGCCTACGATTAAATATTTTGATGAATGAGTTTGAATTTCATAACCTTTTAAAAGCAACTGAAGTAGGCATTATTATTGAAAATCTTTTAACAAACCAAACCTAACCTAACATTAAAAGCATCGTAGCATTGTGAATTAAATGTGAAGTATTTAATAAAACTAAAGAAAAATTTACTTTATAGAAATAAAATCTATATAACTAAAAATATAAATATTTTGTGTTTTAAGATAATGAAAAAACCTTTTTGGAGTTATCTATTTCCAGTAAACAAGTCATAGTGACTATCCATACTGATGGTTAAGCCTATTTTTCCTCTCGATTATTAAACTTTCCGATTAAAGTTTATTTCTTGATATCTTTTACATCTCCTGATTGAATGAAGTGTTTAACATGGCGAGTAGCATTTATAATATAATAATCTTGTTTCCTTAACGAATTATTGAATTAAGTGCAGCTGTAAAAACACAGAACTAAGTTCACTGAAACTTTCACACATCGATATATTTACATTTCATTGCTGCCATTCCGCAATAAGTAATAAGGGCCATTTCTGTGCCAAGTACGTCAGCGTTATGTCTGGTTACAACAAGGCACTGAAACCAAAATCACAGACATAATACAAAACAAAATTATAATCTACCTTGAACGAGGAAAGTCTTTTAAATATAACGAATTACTTTATTGTATAATTTAAAACGTTTAAAATCTATTATAAAAATCCAGAACCTTGAAATAGAACAAACGTAAAACGGAATAATTTCTTTTGCAATGGAATAAGTTGGTTCTTTCAAAATAGTAGCCGTCTTTCAATGACCTCATGTTTTTCGAATCTTCCATAGAATTTTAATGGAAAAACTCATTATTCCGGATAGAAATTTCTTCAACCTCCAAAACTCAGCTTTTTTCCTTAATCATTCCAAAAATCACCAAAACAACTTTATCAAAAAATATAGCTTTCACGTTAAAGATATCTGAGAATTACTCGTATAATCTTTATGTGAATAAATGTAGATGTTCTTGAGTACATTAAATTTGATTTGAATTTTATTGACCTGACCTCGCCAAAAAGTGCAGTTTTCACGTAAAAATATCAAACGGAAAATTATTCTTCTTATTTATATGCATATATAATATGCAATTGAATATATTAGATTTGATTTGACTTGTATTGAAATGACCTGGTCAAAAAATTCAATTTTCCCGTAAAAGAATATCAAACGGAAAATTAATCCTGTTATTTATATGCATATATACTATATTATTTATATGCATATATACTATACATTTGAATACATTAAATTTGATTTACTTTTATTGAAATGGCCTTGTCAAAAAATTCAGTTTTTAAAATTTAACTGAATAATTTTCTTATACACACATGAATATGAATAGGTATGCATTATATTTATTTTGTACTACGGCGATTGACATGTTATTGTGTTAATTTTTAGCAGTCGAATTAAAAATTGTTTTAGTAACAGATTTTTATTTTGATAAATTTTCAATCATTCTATTTAGAGTTTTAAAAGTTTTATGCAGCAAGCATCATACGAAGAATATAAATTTAAATAATAATGTCTAAAATAAAATAAACATTGCAAAATATACTTTTTACATGAACATAACAAGAATAACAAAACATTGTTTATGAAAATAAATTAAAAAAACATTTAAATATAAATGTCGAACATGGCATAAGCATTACAAAACATACTTTACATATGAACATAACAGGAATAACACATTATTTATGAAAATAAATCAAAAATATAATAGGAGGAAAGTAAATGTCAAATATTTTTATATACTCTGCGCTGAATAGGAAACAGAATAATTTATTACAAAAACCTTTTAAATATACTTATATTCGAGCTCTAAATATAAAATTAATTTTTACTATTTTTTACTTTTTAACCTTGAGATCAATTATTTTTCTAAATCACACCAGATGGCGCCACAAATGTGAAATATTGATTAAAGTAAAGATTAAGTCATGTTTCAGCTCTGAAAATATAAAATAATGTATTGTCATCGAGAATATATAAATGAACAAAACTTCAATCACATCAAGAAGTAAATGAAAAATTTATTAATTGATTCATTTTTTACAAACATGACACAAGTTCTTAAAAGTGTTTAAAAATCTCTAACAACTATTATCCAGGACAGAAAGGCAATCTGATATATACGCACTATATATAAATTCTAATAAGATTTGACTTGAATATTTGAATTGAATTCTATTTTAACTCTCTATGGATCCGTGTAACTTTCAGGTCACATTTTAATTTATCGACATTTTACAAAATAATTATAGCTTTTTTCATGAGATGGCGCATAAATCTTAACTCTATGACGTTGCAAACACAACCAATACTAGTATTCATGACCATTGCTGGGCTCATCAACCCGAAACAGCAAAATAATTGCTGTGAAAACTGCTGACAGTAAAACTACGCGAAACCTTTTGATCCAATTGAAATTATTTGTGCTTTTGTCAGTGATTACCAAACTATGTTTATGGATGCATGTACATTTATGCCTTACACCAAACGCAAATTGTTTTATGATTTTTTACATATGAGCTATTATGCATAGAAGTGCAAATTTTATAGGCCGGTGTGGTTTGAAACTCACATAATGATTATAACGCAATAAAATTGTTTAAACACAAAAATTTGTTTTCATTTGCATATATAGGTTTATAATTTCTGATTTTTCGTTCCCACATTTTTTTTTCAGTTAAACAAAATTTCGCCCCATAGAGGGTTAAACTAGGTGTATGGACTTGTGAGCATGAGCACGACAGTGGATCATTAGATCCCCGTGACAATGGATTGCTGTAAGATGGCAAGCATGAAATATATTTAATAAATAATAATTTTCACTGTATACAAATAGAAGAAAATTTAATCAAATTGATTGATAACTAAAATTGACGTAATATTTTCGTTAATATCGTTATTATCAATTGATTGATTATTTTATCAGTACCAGTAGACTGATAATTCGCGAATATGCAAATAAATCTAGGATGTTTCGGGCTAAATCATTTATCGAAATGCTGGGATTTAAAATTTTACAAACAGAAATATGACCTAAATGAGTCATGATAATTTAAAATACATTAATAATTAATTAATTATTAAATTTCAGGCTCAATGAATGTTACTTTTAATAAATTTGTAATTGAAAAATTAGTAACTCTTGATTCATTTTATTAATAATGCTTCCAATTATTTTTCCTACGTCTTTGACACAAGTTTATAAGAATTTAGATAATTGGGACTGAATGTTAAAATACTTCATCGATATTCGTATGTTGAAATAAAAACATATGTAGCCGGCGTCCTGGCACTGAGGTAGTGCGTCATCCTCGTGATCTGGGCGTTCCGGATTCAAGTCCCAGTCAGGGTATGGTTGTTCTTTTGTGTTCTGTCTGTGCGATGTGAGAATGTTCTCCCCCCCGTAAAAAGGGGTTGAGCAAGCGAATGAGATAAAGTGTGTGTCATCTTCACATGAGCTAGAAGTCAGACTTCTGCCATCAGGTGATCAGGAGTTCATACCCTCAAACGCTACTGCACACCTCCTTACTTTGTAGAGCGGACACGTCATCAACATTAAAAGATATGTAAAGTTAATATTTATTGATATTAATAGAAATTACTTTAAATGAAATCTTCTCTTCTGGTTTTATTTCGAAAGGAAAAACCAATAGAGTTTTCATTACTTTTCTTATTGCGTTCTAATCCCTCGAATATGCACATAAAGGACAGACAAACAAGATTCTTTTTAAGGATTTCATCATTAGTTTGATACAGATTCACAGATAGGGGGGATACCAGATACCGAATTTCCTTTTTTTTTTTTTTTTTGGCTGCTTCGGTGGTTCACGTCCATATACATACGAACATTCCTATATGCCGGCGTTCTTTCATAGAGGTAGTGCATTTTCCCCGTGATCTGGGAGTCCTGGTTCGGGCATGGTTACTTTTCTGTGTTCTATCTGTAAGGTGTGTGAAGTCCCCCCCTCTTCTAAAAAGGGGCTGTGCAAGCGAATCTGATGAGTGAGTAGCAAAATTCGTTCTCTTGCCGCTGTTGGCGCTACTACAAAACAAAAGGCGCTGGTTAGGATAAAATCGCTGGCTACCTGGTGAATTTATCCATGGCAAGAGCCATAAGAAAGAACAACATTTCTAATTCCCAAAATATTTTGGAGGAAGGGAAAATGTAAGGCTCAGAGAGGTTTAAAAGGCGAATATTCTATAAAATTTCAATCAAATATTTGAATTCCTCCAGTATTGAGATTAAAATTTTCAAATGAAAAGTTTAGCAGTTGCAATACTTTCTCTTCGTATACTAGAAATTCGAGAGTAAAAAAAAAAGAAAAATTATTAATTTATAAGAATCTTTGTCGTTGCACATTCCCAAGAACAGCAAAGCTACACCAAGTTTATGAATTTAAGCTTCTTGAAGAAAATTTATTAATAGATGGGGAGAAAAGACAGTGTGTCCCTATACTTTAACACTAAAAGTCTGACTTAGCTCCGATGCCTTTAACCTTAGCCAGTAGACCTACCTCAAATGCTGTTAGACCCAAGAATTAAAATCCTGTGAGGGTTACCCTACCCATAGGACTACCTTGGGGCTGTCATCTATTCCACTCAGCGATACATCCCCCCCCCTGCAGCGATGAGGCAGTCAACATGACTTGAAGGGGATAGTACTAGTATTCTCTTGATATAAATATATTTATAATATTATTATCTTAATATAAATAAAAGTCATTTTGAATGTGTGTGTGCGTGCGGGCGCGCGCGTGTGAGTATGCATGCTTGTGTGTAGTGTGTATGTGTGTGCATGCGTGCGTGTGTGAATATGCATACTTGTCTGTTGTGATTATGTGTTGTGTGAGCGTTCATGCTTGTGTGTTGTGGTTAAGTGTGTGTGCGTGTGTGAGTATGCATGCTTGTGTATTGTGATTATGTGTTGTGTGAGTATGCATGCTTGTGTGATGTGATTATGTGTGTGTGTGCGTGTGTGAGTATGTATGTGTGAGAGTATGTGTGCGTGTGTGAGTATGCATGATTATGTGTTGTGAGTATGTGTGTGTGAGTATGCATGCTTGTGTGCTGTGAGTATGTGACTGTGAGAGTATGTGTGCGTGTTTGAGTATGCATGCTTGTGTGTTATGAGTATGTGTGTGTGAGTTTGCATGCTTGTGTGCTGCGAGTATGTGTGTGTGAGTATGCATGCTTGTGTGCTGTGAGTATGTGTGCGCATGCGTGTGTATGCATGTGCATGTGTGTGTGTGAATCTAATATCTGCAATTTTAACTGTCCTATTTTAAACTACAGTATCTCATGAAAATCGCACGGCTAAAATAAATACATCTTCAGCTAAATTTCAGTAAATTCCCTTTTTAATATATATTTAAGCTCTGAATACTTTAATACTTTAACACAAGTCTTTTTTCCCGTTTTTTGCCTTGCTTTGCTGAGAGTGTTGTTCGAATTCCTGGACGTCATTTTAACAAACCTTTTAGACAAAATAGTCATGCATATTAAAATACTCCTCAGGTATTTTTTTCAAATAGCATAATTCTGCTACCATATTACCCTTCTCACATTTTGTTTATATGTAAAAATTGATCAATTTAACTGCTTAAAACACAAATGATTGCATTCCACGTTACAAAATATTCGTTCTAAGTACTTATAATCGCTGTAGCTTTTTAAAAACCGAAAACGTTCTTTTATTTATTTCTAAGCATTTTTGTTTGGATTGTCCTCTGTATATACTTTTTCTTTAATTGCTAATTAGCACAACCCAAATAGCTTTGTTTACAAAATATCCCAAAGATTTTTCAAAGATTTTCCTGATAAAAACCTTTTGCGAACTATTTTCGCCTTCAAGTTACCTCACTAATAGCCAAAAGATACGAAAGGAAAACTTCAATAATTTTCAGCTGGAAGGTAATTTTGAAATTATATGACTTTGTTTCCTTGACAGACGAAATGATAAATAACATTTTCTATTCATTTAATCTCATGCCCAGTTTTGTTGACATCTTATTATATCACATTCCGTCAACAAATATTCTAGAATTCTTCTATACAAAATAATAAGTAAAGAAACCGTTTTTTTACGTCAAATGTAGCGTAGAAACTATTGTGTAAAATCTTTTGACATTATCAAGGACTTCCAAACCGTACGAAAGTTCATGAAAACATCAGTTTGTATCCTTCTTTTGTTCATTTAAAAAATGGTAGATTATTCCTTGTTTTTACCACGCGAATGACAGGGGTTAAAATTATTCCTCTCGCCTGTCAATCAAATCATGCCAGTTCTTTCATTGGCCTTCTTCTATATTTATTAATTGTAGTTAACTCGAGAAATTTCCTCTCTTTTATCCTCTAATTGACTCCTCTTTACAGATTAAATAATCGAACACGATTGTGAAATATCTAACAAAGCCAGTTACTTAAGCAGCAGGGTTCCGCTAATGCTGAAATTAAATTCATATTCAAGTAAAATAATATTTAGAATGCCTTTCTTTAAACTGAAAATAATGAATAGATAATTTCCTTACTGAAAGTGGTCCATTCAATGATGTAATCAGATGGGAAAACCAGGGTCGGCCATGTGGGGGTTGCGGCGACTGCTATGCAACGGGGCCCGCGACTGCAGGGGGTCCCACCGTCGTAAAAGGAAAAGATTACATTCTGCATTAGCAGGAGATGAAGTTATAAGATATCCAGAACAGGAATGTAGGCTTTATTTTTATAACAATGCAAGTGATACTGTTATTTAACATAGTTATTACAAATAGAAGATTGATGTCGGCGTCCTGTCACAGAGGTAGCGCGTCTTCCTCGTGATCCGGGTGTCGCGGGTTCGAGTCCCGGTTAAAATATGGTTGTTGTTCTTCTGTGTTCTATCTGTGAGGAGTGTGAGTATGCCTCCCTGTAAAAGGGGGCTGTGCAAGCGAATGTTAAAGTCGTAGTCTCGGCCCTAATTGGCGCTACTTCAAACAAGAGACGCTTATTTCGGCTTGAATCTGCTGATGCAACAGCGGGCTAGTACTTGGCAAGTGCTATTAGTAACAACAACAGAAGATAGATTTAAAAGTATACCAAGTATCGCTTTTGGTTTAAAATTAATCAATGATATAAAAACTTTAGAAAAACATGAATTAGAGAAACGTTCCAAAAACTTTGTACATTTTTCTTACAAAGATGTAAATGAAAGCCTAATCCAGAAAACTTGTTTGTTGCGTGATTTGATTTTGAATGATAAAGGTTTAAATAACTCACAAGACATATTGAAATACATATAAATAATAATAATAATGATTTTTTTCTAAATGTATTAACTGTGTTAAAACTTTTCTTTACGTTGTTTGCCAGTTAATACAACAAGTGCTAAGTGCTCTTTCAGCAAATTAAAATTATTAAAGATTAATCTTCGATCAAGCATGTATTCAAAACGCTTAAATACACCTGCTGTATTAAGCATCGAAAAAAATTTGAAAAAAAAAAAATTCTGACGTAATTAATAATTGATGTATTCGGGAAAACAAAATCACGTATTAAATAAATATGTATTAAAAATATGTGTTCACGTACGTATTTTTTTTTATTTCACAAAAAATTAGGGCCCCAAATGACATTTTGCACCCGGGCCCCTTCATAGAGAAGACCGGTCTGAGGGAAAACTACATAATTTCATTAACAAATGAACAGTGACGTCTAGTCAGCGCAAAAATTAACAATTGCTGCAAAAAATATTTATCAAGTGATTGCAATTTCTTTAAAAGTTACTTTACCCTCAATTTACCAAACATTTAAAATTTCAATCTTATATATGAAGCTTGCTACATTTCAAACATATTGAATAACCAGTACGTGATATAAATTCCTTATAGTTTTGAGAATAGAAAATCACTTGAATGTTGTTGAGATAATTCAACAGATAAAAGTTTCACCTCCACCCCACATACATAAACACTTCTTCCCAATTCCATAATGCTTGGCCAAAAATGTATACGACGTCATTTTTTACATATAATAATTAATAATAATTGATCATTTGTAAAACTTTTCAACTAGATATCCCTTTAGAAAATTATCCAAGTAGCTATTTTTTTCGAAGAATATCCCTTATAAAAAATAAAAATTCAATAAAGCAGATTCTACCAAGGCACCAAGAATCAAAGCAACAACTCATAAACATCCAACAAGAATAAAAAAAATAGAGAAAGAAAAAGAACTTTAAATCGGAATGAAATGAAAAGTAAGCAGAGTTCTAAACCGGCTCTGCTCTGATTGCAGTTCCAGCGCCTCTAGATTCAAAGAAGCAAAATAATTGCTTTTGTTCTTCACTTATAATTTTCTATCTACTTTCTAAGTTATTATTGCTTTTTTTTCTGCTAATCATCGAATTTCCAGACAGAAAAAGTTAGTAAAGACCGTCGAATTCTTAAAGTGAAAAAAAATAAAGAAATTCGATAAAAAAAATTAAAATATAACTTTAAAAAATAGTTTCAGGCGTTGCTGTATCTCCTCATCACTAACGGACGAGTAACCACTTCAATTAAAATGTGAGAACTAGCTTAATATGACAGTTGTGAAGTGTATTTTAGTTGGTAAAAATCAGCTCATTGTTAGGTAAAAGTAAACGATAACTTAAAATAAAGAGTTTATAAAACTTAAAAGAAAGAGACAAAAATAGGTATATGTAAAATTATAATTACGCCAAGAATACGACCACAAAATTTTATTCATGAGAACAAAAACAGATTAAGATTCTAATGCTTCTACCAGAAAAACCGCACAGGAAATTGATTGCAATTTGCGAGGTTATCTCTTTTAAGAATCAATCCTCAATGGAGCTTTCTATTGCTATAAAGATATCTGCAAGAATTACGCAGGCGCACATCTGCTTAAAATCCGCAAGCTCATTTAATTATTGTTTATCGTTTGTCTTCGATTTACGCATTGGGAAAGACCCAATGATGTTTGTTCCAAAATTTCTACGAAGCCATTGCATTATTTCCATTGATTTCATTCATTTCATTTTATTATTTTCATTGTATTTATTATCTGTTTGTTTTAAACAGAGTTCATAAGGAAAGCAATATTCGAAAAATGGCAGATAAGAGCGAAAATCGTAGCAAGGATGAAATGGTTATCCTTGGTGTCCAAATCGAAATAAATCTCTATTCCGCCTTTTTTGAGCAAATCAATGACAAAGCAATATTGATTATTTTTCAAGAAATGCTACCTTTGTGTTAGGGTGTATGCGCCTACGTTTAATTGATTTGGTAATTCCATATGATTTTCAAAACACACATTCGCTCAATGTTGCGAGAATGAGAGTGATTAAAAAGATAAAATTTAATAAATCTGAACTGGATAATATTTGCAATTTATTCTTAACTTAGTTAGAATCTTTTGAATTTGATAAGACCTTTTACAATTCTAGGCCCCATTTCAGATTTTAAAAAATAAAAAATAAATATATAAAGATGCCCGAATCTAAAAAAATAAACAAAAACAGACAAAAAAACCCACCTGTAATAAATATATAAAATGAATGTACATCTGTAAACATCTGTAATAAATTAAAGTAAATTCGATTAAAATAAAAAAATCTATCATTTTTAATAATATAGTTTAAAGCAGAATTCTATTCTTAATTCTATTTGATTATAGGGTAAACGAATTTGAAAGTAGAGGAGTTTGTGAAGATATCTACGACTTTAGTGTTTTTCTATGCCATAGATTTCTAAACATTCACCCATGAGGATTGATTTCCAGATTTAAAAACAACATTTTTTGTGATGACATCAACGTCTGAAATCTTTTTTCGAAACTTCAAAAACAAAAAGTAAAGAAACGCGAAAATAAAATGCTTACTTATGAAAAAGAAAGTGAGATTGTGTGTGTGTGTGCGTGTGTGTGTGTGTGTGTGTGTGTGTGTGTGTGTGTGTGTGTGTGTGTGTGTGTGTGTGCGCGCGTTTTCTTTACTACAAAAATACTATTGCCTAAAACATTTCTATTCCCAAATATTTCAAGCCCCCTTTTCGACACAGAAACCTCAGTTTCAGAGACTTTCTACCATACTCATCACGTGTTAATTTATAATTTTAAAATGCTGGCAAATAAAGGGTGTTTCAAAATTAAAGCAAGATTTGAATTTGTCATTATTCTTGTAGTAAAGCGTTGGCAACCCTATTTTTTTAAAAAAAACATACTGTATATATAGATAGTACACACGGAAAACAATTCTCCCGAAAGGGCAATGTTTTGTCAAATTATTAAAATTTGCAACATGACCCTAATATTTAATTAAAATCAATAACAAATATCTGGTACATGCAGTTAAAAATTGGAAAAAGAAACCCCCGAGACTTGTATTTCCTTAGGGCTCCTAAAGGATATGATACCACCCTGGATTGAGTAGTTTTTCATGGGAGTTTCCAAGCTATTAATTATGAGTCAATTTTTGAAGGATCACCACAAAATCTTGAAAGCGTAAGCACCTTTACACAATAAACAAAAATGTGTAGACATAAAATCTTCATCAAATTACTAATTAGAGATGTATTTGTAAGTTTACATTTAACGATTTTTTTTTCTTCTTTCTTTTTCAAAAATTCCTTTTGGACGCATAAAATCTTTTTCAGTAATAATATGTGTTGTTCATCTCTGAAAAAAATACAATGCTTTGAGAATAAAGTGGGTTGTTTAGAGTCGGTTCACGGTGTTTAAAAAGTGTGGAAATATCTGGTCTACAAGTAAAATGATAAGATATATTTTTCAAAGCTGAAAATACTCATTAAAGTAATTCGGATTTTATTATCCTAATTCAATGTACGGTGGTGGGGAAAAAAAGGGCGAATCCATGATGGAATTGCAAAGTTGTAGCCAAAATGTCAGCATAGCTCACAATTAATTGTAGTTTGTATTGTACTAGAAACAAAAAACTTTCTGGGTCTTCAAGTTTGATATAAGAACCAACCATCTAGGTCTTTTAAGTTATCCCAATCCAACCTGTGGTGGATATTTAGGGTAAAAAATGCCTCATTTGTTGGGATTCAATTGAATTATTCACACACTCTGTTTAATAAAGATATCTTGCATAACCAGGAAAAACACATTTAAAATTAGTTTACCAGATAGATACACGGTATGTCCCAAAAAAATTGAGCAAGCTTTTATTTCTTAAATTATATCAAATAGCTATACTGTTTCAGTTGCAAATTTTCATCAAACAAAGTATCTCAAAGTTAGAAAATATTTTTGCTTCTGTAGAATGTAAGAATAAAAAGTTACAAAAATTGAATTTTTATTCGGTTCTCACATTTAAAAAAGGTCAATGGGTAAATGGTTTTTTTTTTCATTCCTTTTATGAGGACAAAATGTCCATGCTTCTATCTGTAAAACATACTGCGAAATTAAGGCACATTTGTTGATTTAGATCATTTTTCCATGCCTCCAACCGGTTTTAGGGCAAAACTTTGTTGCAATTTTTAGAGATTATATAAATATCATGAAATATTATTAAAGTAGCAGAATCAAAAAGTAATAACATCTACATTAGCTTTCAGTAAATTTTAAAAAAATAATCAGATAATTAATTGAAATGCTTAAAAATTGCTCAAAATGAATACCTTCAACACTTATGCAAAATTACATTCTTTTAACAATACTTGATCATATGAGCAACTTTCAACAATACTGAGCATATGAGTACTTCAACATACGAGATTGAATTCGTCACTTTTGCCTTTAAGGTCTTTTTAATTCATCTGCAAAGATCAACAAAGCGTGCACTGCCAAAACCGTGTTCTCTTAAATTAGACGTAACGACACAATATATTTTTCTACAACATATTGTTGTAGAAAATAAAATTAAGCAAAGAATTTCTAAGAAGACCACATATCTATAGAAAATTGCCACTGATGATTAACATCTTTTACGAAGAAAGATTTTTACCGTTATAAAAATCTGAGTTTTAAATATGTTGTTGTTGTGACTAATGGCACATGCCGTGGACAAGCCTCCGCTGATACAATCAGCAGATTTTTAAGCCTAAGAAATGCGTCTCTTTGTTTTACAGGTAGCGTCATCTAGGGCCAAGAGTACGACTTAGCTAGACACACGTCACAACCCTCTTTAGGGGGCGAACTAAATTCATGCAAATTCATTCATACATCTCAGATCGTAATTTAGACCTGGAACAGAGAACGATCACCTCTGACTCAGTACCCCCAGTGATATTACTCTTGATATGGAGGACTTTGCGACCACGAACAGATTTAACGAGCGCCAATCGCCATACACTCGGGAAAACGTTAAGGCCGGTGAGTTTCAAACTCGTAACCTAACTCTACCAACCAGGCCATCCCGATCCCAAGTTTTAAATATTTCTATCTCAATTAAAGTAATATTCGACTGTCCAAATAACATTTCTCAGAAAAGAAGGATTTGATTTAAAGCAGGACAAAATTAGAAAAATATAAACGTCGATCATATAATTGTTCTAAAGGTCCAAGTATAATGTATGGGTACCAATTATTATATTGAAATATTTTCTATACTGTCTATTTTGGAGTTTCCGTTCTAGACTGACTGTATCGTGAGGATAACTTGAAAAATGCTGTTCATACGCTAGTATGAGGATAACTTGAAAAATGTTGTTCATACACTAACATGACGATAACTTGAAAAATACTGTTCATATACAAGCCAATTTAGTTTATCCAATCCATAATATCCAATTTAGTTTATTCCTCAAATAAATAGTATTCTGGAATAAATGAAGAAAAAAAAATAAAGGTACTTCTTGTGAATTGTATTAAAACGCAAGTTTTTTTAAAAAAGAAAATATGTACGATATATGTATGTATTTTTACATATCATTAAAAAAATTCAAATTTCCTGATTTTTTGCGCTTATTTTAGAAATTTAATGCAAACTGAAAATCAAAGATACTTCGAATAATGCTGCAATTTCATAATAAGATTTGAACTATGATTCGCGTGAATAAAAAAAAATTACTGATGAGAGCTTTTTCATATTGAAAGAAAAAATCAAGCATCTGATATAAATTTATTATTACCGCATTAAATAAAAAAAATAAATGGAAATCCCGTTTTAAAGAAGCAATTAGGGAATTAAAACTATTTGAAATGACGTGATGTTTTTAAGAAAGTCTTTTCACAATGTACATCAAAACATCGTCGTTCCAATTGAGGAAAAGAAGGCAACTAAAGTCAGATTTATTAGTTTCTAGAAATTAATTTATTTGATTTCATCATTCATCTTCAAACTTTTTGCTGCTAATTTTTTCAAAAAAAATAAATGATGAGGTGCTCCTGCCTTTAATCAAATTATTCATCATTTCATTGGCAGAATAAACTCCAGTAAAAGTAAAAAACGCAGTTTTCTAGAACATTATTTTAAACTTGCAAGGAAGAAATTAAAAATCTAATTATTTAATTTTTAATTAATTATCATAGATTAAATTAAAAATTTGATTTATGATTAAAGGCCAAGAATTTTAAAATTGCAAAGTTGAAATTTTTTTATTTTAATTATTTTCTACTTTTTAAACTTTAATTTATAAATTCATTTCTATAAATATCATGAATTTGAAATCCATTCGTCCCAAATTCGATGCCAGATGGCCCTATTATTATGGAATCAAAATTAAATTAATTGATTAGCTTATAACTAAGCACATTGTCACAAATAATTAAGTTATATTGCATAAATATATTAAAGAGTTAGAAAGATATAAGCATTAGTACTGAGATTTATTGTTTAGATAAGTAAGTATTTTTGCAGTTGAATATTACTAGGTTAATTTGACACATCACTTATTCAATAAAACAATCAAAGTTTTAAAATCAAAAATAAGTATTTAAAAAATGAATATTTGTTAGTTTGAATTGAATTAAGAATAGAAATATTTAAAAGTATATATTAATAAATACTAAAATTAATCAGACACAATGTATCAAATGGAGCAAAACATTTTGGTATGTAGAAATTAAAAAAGTAGAATTTTTGTCATCCACTTAAGTTGAAAGTAAAGGAAACTATAGAGGAAAAAAATTAATATTGCTACTGAAAATGCATCTAAAATTCGAAAGGGTTTACTGTAGAGCTTGTATATTAGTAAATTTCAATATCAGAAATATGTTTGTATCTGTTATTAATTGGGTTAAAGCATCAGATAATAATTTGAACGATTTCCATTCTTTACTAGATTGCGAAATTGAAAATAGACAAATTTCAATTTTTAATATCTTTAAAAAGAAATACCTCGGGTGAATGAATAGTTAATTTTTATATCATGCTGCCATCTGTAGGCTAAAATGGAAACTAATATTGTTGTCCCAGAATTGCTTTATTATAAATTGTTTTAATAAAAATGCAAAAGTTATTTATTTTTTTTACTTACTATTTAACTCAGAAAATGTTATTATTCGATATGATAATTTCAGAATCTTTTTTTATTAAGGAAAAAATGATACACGCAGGAATGAAAAAGTTATGACACGATATTGGCCAATGAATGTTGAAATGTTCGTCAAATGTCCTTTAAAAAAGAGTTTATGGGAAAGCGTTATTTTTTGCGAGAAAAAAAAAAGTGTAAATAAAATTTAGAAACCATACCCAAATTCAGAAAAATCCAAGTTATTGAATATATTTTTTCAATATTTGTTCAAAAAAGGAACTGAAGTCAATATTAAGTTGTATGATAATTAATTAATTAATTGTGTTAATTAAAACTTTTTTCTAAGTATTTAAAATAATATTTTGCCTTTAGTGTCAACGTTCATATTCAATGAAAACAATATAATCGTTTTAATTAGTTGCCATTCGCAATGATTAACTAAATTTTGAATTATTCTTTAAAAATTAATAATAATTTAGGGTAAAATTAGCATTCAGCACTGTTTAGACCCGTTTGGAACAGTCTAATTTTTAAGATGCTTCGAATTGTTTAAATATTTTAGTAGAAATGAAATTTCCATTTTAATTAAAAACAAAGCTGTAGATGATAAAAAATGTTGCATCTAAATTATAAATTATTTTATCTATCATAAATTATTTTATATAAAATTATTACAAAATTATTTTATATAAAAATATTTTTAGAGTATTGAATAAAAATTATAATTAATATTAGAAACAGGTTTTATTTATTTATTTTTACTCGTTAGCATTCAAATGAATAAAATATTAATTTTGAGAGTCTTACAAATAACGTTTATATCATGTAACCGTCATCACCAGATTTGAAATAGGACAACAGTAACTTTTGACGTCAGAATTTATTCTATGATAGATGCTTTGAATAGTGCTAATAGAAAATGCTCCAATGCTAAAAGAAATTTAAATAGATTAAATCGGTAATAATAAAGCTTCATTCGTAACATCCATTCATTCTTCATACATAAAAATAAAGTTTTGAAATTTCTGAAACAAGCATTAAATTTTATCGAAAAATGAAGTTAAAAAAACTCACCACATTTTTTTATTTTCAATTTTAAAAAAAATTAGACAGAAAAAAACTTTTTAAAAATATGGAAGTGATTACCAAGAAAAAATATTAAATATTGATTTTACAATTGGAAAATTAAATTGGATTGAAAATGTAATTCAGTGTTTTATAAGAATCTCGTAATGCATGTTAAAATAACTTCCATTCTTCCCAACGTTATGAAATAGTAAGTGAACAAATTAAAAATATTTTTGAATATATATATATTAAGAGAAATGAAATGCGAATAAAAATTTTACATCGTGCTGTCATCTGTATGCTGACGTAGAAACTAATAGTGTTGACGGGTTATCTGAAGTTTTTAATCTCAATGAACCAGCTTGTATTAAAGGCAGCTGTTGATATTACAGCGCATGGCAATTGCATGCAATTAGATGAGAAGTATGTTTTAAAATGCATATTATATTATATATTATTATTATTATAAATACGCTTAAAAAGAATGAAAAATATATGTCATTTTTTATCAAATATTATTTCATCCAAAATAATGTATGCATAATGATGTATTACGATATCATAGATCATATCATCATGCGCATAGGTTGGCTTGAATATGAACGTGTCTCGTAAGCAAATATCAAATTTAAATACATTAATTCCGTCTGATTTTTCGGGTGTTTTTCTTTCCTTCCTCACTATTATAGTATTTTCATAGAAAAATGTTGGCCAATGTATTTTTATTGTGCAGTAGTCCCTTCAAATGTTTTGGCCGTTACGTCTCTTTTTCTTTGAATAGTTTGTATACGAAAAAGTAATAAAAAATGAATTTTATTGGTATTTATTCATTTATTTATTTTGACATCTTTTGCCAAGAGTAACGAGAAACCTAGAATTAACGCTGGAGCCTCATATCTTGCTTCAAACTCGCTTTATTTTTTCTTTCTTTTTGAAGTCTTGAATCATTCAGTGTATTCATTTTAAAAATCCACAATGAATGAAATACACATTTTCCAGCACATAGATAAAAAGTTCCAAATTGTTGCATAAAAATTGAAGTCAGAATATTTAAATAATTCACTAATGGTGAATAACTAATTGACATACAGCTAATACAGCTCTACAAACAAGTATACACGTATAGAAAAACATCGATTCATTAACACTAGCGGTTTTATATGAATACATAAAATTATCCCCAAAAATATCCCGTCTAAACAAGCAAAAGGAGAAGAGAGAGGAGGATATGAGAA
>JAOUZG010041944.1:54932-66822 GCA_026289955.1 Argiope argentata
GAGACCGATAGAGAGGTCTCCTGATTGTTTCAAACCTGTTTAAATTGCTTAATGGTTTAAATTATCACAATTATAATAATGTCAATAATTAATTATTTAAAAAATTATAATTTTCTCACATGTCAACTTGGAATTTGTGATCGTAGATTTCACTTTGTTTTTAGCCAATGGCAAGATGTGTTACGCCAAAGAACAAGAGTATTTTGGAAGTACGAGTTAATTAATTTAGAGAAAGCAATTCTAAACCATTTCTATTCCCATTTTTCCAAATCTACCCCATTTTTTTAAATAATCGTGCTGGCTGATATAAAGTTTCAGATTTCTATCTACACATCTGTTTGAGCCATTAAATGATAAGGGATTAAAGCAAAAACATGATTTAAAGAACTTAATTATCCTAATTACTAAAAAATACACATTCTATGCATAATAATAATATTCACATTGATAATTCTTATAATGTACAGATTGTGTATTTTCATTACATTACTTCAGTTTCGTTATATTCAATTATTATTAGACTATTTATAAAACTTATCATTTGCTTCAATAATATTTTGCACAAACATGGATTCTGGACTGTCTAGAGTAATAATATACATATATAAAACAAATATATATTCATAAAGTTATTAAAATAAAACAATTAACATGAATTAAGGGTTTAATATATCAATAATATGCAAAATTTTGAAAATAGATTTACCATTTTATCAAAAGAGGAACCCTCATAATGAGCACTACCAAGGCCCGAAAAATATCTAAACCGCTTCTAAATTCGCTAATTAATGAATATTTACGCAGTCCGATTTGAAGCATTCAAATATTTCGAATCGTACAACGAATGCTTGATGATATTTCTTCACTAATAATAAAACGGACCATTATCTACAAGCTACACCGAAATTGGCTACCTAAAATTGGAAATTGGCAAAATTGGCTAACTAAAATTGGAAATTGGCGAAATTGGCTACAAGCTACACCGAAAATGCATATAATTTTAAAATAAATTCACCAACGATCTTTTGCCTATTTCTTTGTCTGCATCTAAATTTGTAAATGCTATAATTCAAAAACACAGCATGAGGGTAAAAAATATTGGCATTTGTCTTGATATTTTGGCATTGGTTTTGATATTTTAGTTTTTTATCAAATTATATATCTTATCATCTGAATGAAAATGTTTAAAATATGTGCTTAGTTCTTATTACAATATTTACAAATTATATAAAAAATGCTCCATAATGGAAAAGCTTTTGGAAAAGTTGAAAGTTTTATCTTGATATTTTGACATTTGTCCTGACATATAAATTCTAAGCAAAATATGGATTCTATAGCTTGAACTGAAAAGGCGCAAAATTTGTATTTAATTTTCATGACAGTATTTACAAATTATACAGAAAATGCACTATCATGAAAAAAGGATTCGGAAAAATTGAAAATTTGGTCTTGATATTCTGGCATTGGTTTTGACATTATAGTTTTTCATCAAGCTGTGCATCTCATAGTCTGAATTGGAAAGGTTCAAAATATGGATTTGATTCTTATTTTAACACTACAAATGACACAGAAAATGCATCATAATGGAAAAATATATAAAAAAATTAAGGCTAAAACCTTCTCGTTAATTAATTTTATTTTTCATGCATGTTTATATTTCTCAAATCATTAATAGAAATCGATATGAATACTTGGATCCAATCCGTGTATTATTTAACCCCTTAACCGGTTTATTTTCCTTATTATCTAATGAGATGACACCTTCTATTTGGGGAATATTTTCTTATTTTGATTCAAATGGAAATCCATGGAATACTTGGCTTATCTACGTATTCGAAGTCATTTTACTATTGAATTATAATTGTTACGAATGATTTATTTTTTATTTACAACTATCAAAAATCGATAAATCGATGCACGTACTGCGTATGGGCAAACCGGGTAAGGGGTTAACTTTCTATTGGCAAGTCAATTCATGCTAATTATGTGAAAGCGATGGTTCTACAATACAAGGAACTAGAAAAGCGGAATTTGGTCTTGGAAACTCCAACACTTGTTGATCGATATTAGAAATACAAATTCATCGATTAACATTATCGATTGCTTTGAATCGATAAATGATGACACAAAATCCATTAGCGCTCTAGAAAGTTGAAAGAGCATTTCCGTATGTATAATATATTTCCAAATCTTTATTTATATTCCTGATTGCAAAACAAATAGGCTATTCTGTTATTTAAAATTAAATGATTTAGAGATTATTTATGTAGAAATATCGATAAGTGGGTACGTACCTCGTGAGGGAAAAGGATCGGAAGTTGTTCTTTTTCATCGGTCATATTGAAACCACTATTATAATAAAATCACTGTCAACAATGTACAGTCGAATGCTGCAACTCAAAGGTCGCTTTGACAAGCAAAATACAAACTGTTCTAGCTCCTTCGTCAGACGTTGGGCCCACTACTTACTTCTCTTGCAGGATTTGTGCGGTTAAAATTACGCTCGTGGATCGAGGGGTTTTACTCAAATTGAAATCATGAGAACCTCTGACACTTCCGGGTTTTTGAAACAGAGCAGTAATTGTTCCCCGACGGCAAAATTTGGTAGCAATAATTCCTTACGACTTAGAAAATTGGTATATACTGTATATGATACATAAATCCAAAATTTTTGAATAGAATTTCTACAAATTTTGCTCTCAAATAATATGAACCAATGAAAAGATTTTAGGGAAATTTGTTTCACAATTTTTTGCGTGAATTATTTTTACAGTGTTGACAAAATTTGGTGGAGATATCTCTTTACAAAATAGAAGATTGGCATATAGTGCATATTAAACATAAAACCAAAATTTTTGAATAGATTTTCTACAAATTTTGCTCTCAAATAATATGAACCACTGAGAAGATTTTAGATAAATTTATTGAACAATTTCTGGCGTGATTTATTTCTACAGCGTCGACAAAATTTGGTGTCAATATCTCTTTACAAAATAGAAGATTGACATATAGTTTGTATAATATATTAATCAAAATTATCAGATAGATTCTCTCCTAAGTTTGCAATCAAATAATATGAAATATTGAGAAGATTTTAGAAAATTTTGTTCCACAACTTCTTGCGATATTTATTCTTACAATGCCGATAAAATTTGTTGGCAAAATGGAAAATTGATATATATAGATCAAATACCTAATTAGTGTGGAATCCAAACTAGAGTCTAGAATAGGACATAGACAACTATTTATTCCTATTAATTGAGTTGGTAATTCTTTATTAATTAAAAACTAACTTTCCCACTAAAAATATTCATTTCCTCGTGGCCAAATGAGAAAGACTTTAGTTGTTTTTCCCACGCTAATGAGGTTAGGTTTGTTTTCGATCAATTATTTCAAACGATTCTGTTTATTTTCTAAGGGTTTGATGCATTTAAAACCAAACATTGTTAATGAATTGGTCTTTCAGATTTATTTTGAAATAATTTTAAAGTTTAAATAAATCTTTATAAAGGAAATTAAAATTTTCTAATCTGTATTGCATTACCCTAATTAGTGTGGACAATTCACTCATTTCCTTTGCCCCATTGGCGTCAGATCGTTAGTTCTCACACCTCCAAGTGTAAGAAGTCGTGTGTAAAAGATAGTACTTGATAATACAGGAAAATAAAATGAGCGATAAACTTACGAAATATCGTCATAAACAATGAAAACAGTTTGAATTTCATTGTAAAATGAACAATATTGTTGAAAATAATGCATAAAATACTTTTAATATAATTGAAATCACATAAAATATTTTATTTTTAGAATAATAAATATATGAAACATTTAAAATATTTTAAACTCTGATAAAAACATAAAACGACGCATAAACTGACATAAGAGGAGAAAAGTATTTTGGAATTTTCAAATAATTTTTCGGTTGTTATAAATTAGAGATTTTGATAGGGGGGATTGGAATGAATAAAAACTAAAAAAAAATCGTTCCCGACTTAGTATTTCCACCCTGTAAAGTGTAACTGGAGCGCTAAATCACACTTTTATATTTAAGAATCATCTGTAAACAGTTACCGTTTATTTTCGGGATATAGCTGTCGTTTTGTATTCTTAAGCAATGCTTACGTTCATGCGTTCCTAACTCAAACAAGTATTATAAAAAAAATTAAATTCCTATTTAGGTCAATAAAGGAAATTTTTATTTAACTTACTTTTTAGTAAATAATTACAATTAATATAAATAATGCATTAAAAATTATACCTGGCCGAGACAAAATCAAGTTTCCGTTAAAAATAAATCAAAACAGACTAAGAACACACTCAATTGGCGTTGAATTTTCAACGCCAATTGGGGCAACACAAATGCTTCAATTTTATACGATAGTTGGGGTGACGCAAAAAAAAAAAATTAGAAAATTTTAAGGTTCTTTATTCTGTACTATTTTAATTCAAAAGCACCTCAAAATCAACCCAAAAAATCGATTAATCAACAATGTTAATTTTAAATGCATAAAATATATTAAGAAAATAAGCTAAATCGTTTGAAATAATCGGTCAAAAACATGTTAAACCTAACCTCATTGGCGTGAGGAAAAAACAAACAATTCGTTACTTATTCGGCGATAGGGAAATGAAGATTATAGCGAGAAAATGAGTTAATATTTGAAAATGGATAAACATCAAATGTCATCTCCTACAAGTTAAAAAAAAATTTTAAAAATAAGAATTTTTAAAAAAGTTTTAAAAAATCAAGATTTACTTGATCTTGATTGGATGAATAAAAAGTATTTTTTTTTAATAATTGAAAATTTGAACAAGGTATATTGGGAGAGTGTGAGCTAATAATAGAAATTGAAGAAAAAAGAAAAGAAAAGTTTGCTTACAAACTGTTCACTTCCTGTTTCTTCAATTTCTATTATTAGCTCACACTCTCCCAATATTCAATGTTCTGGATAATTAAACAGATCTGCAATATAAATTTCTAGAATTTGTATAAATAGATTTCTTTTTTGCAATGATATGATACTTAATTCCAATATTTTCACTTAAAAAATGTAATCAACAGAATTAATCGAAATTATATATATTTGTAGTTTGTAGTTTTCATCGTCTTTCCTTTATAAGATTAAATAAGCAAAGTTAATTCACTGGTAAAGATAAATACAACACAAATGTGCTTAAAATCTGTTTATATATTTATATTTTATTATTATAAATATATAAAATGGTACCTACTTTGTAAATCAAAGTATTTGATATGTTGAAAAAATGATTAAAAATTTCATTTATTTATTTCCTATTTAATATTTTCTTTCATTGTTCAATTAATTTTAAAATGCACTCCCCCCCCCCCTTTTTTGTAATGGGTTTTAAATTCTTATTACCAGAAATAGTGTCTAATAACGCCGTAAGATGGCGGTATAAGTTGAGGAAGCTTTACTTAAAGCGAAAAAAAGAAACATTGTTTGTGCTGCCATCTATAGTGTTCAATTAAAAACATTATTATTTTCAATATTTGTTTAAAGAGTAATTTAAGGTAAATTTTTTTAATTTTTTAATAATTTAATGCAACTCTTTTAATGATCAAAAGTAATTTTGATATTTCTTAATATTTTGATATCTAGCTGTTTAGGTTGAAATTAATTCACAGTGAAACATAAAGATGTAAAAATATAACGTTATTATTATTATTATTATTATTGCTCTCTTATGTATACCAAATATAGATGAAGTATTAAATGAGGTAAATATTCAAACTCCAAATTTTGATAAATCGTCGCATTTCAGATCAGCAGGAATTTTTAAAAAAACTGACATGATGGTTATTTGTCAAGAAATATGATAATAAATGTTTTGAGCTAGGTGGATAAAATTTGGACTTTAGAGTAAGCTTGTAAATTTTTACCAAAATTTAAACAAAGTCTATAAAGCGAAAGTCTATTTTTCTTCCTGTTACCCAATGGTGGGCAATGCGTAATGAGTATGACAGGCTTCCTGAATGGTGGTTGGATCTCGCTACACTGTGGGGTACACTAATAGGTGGGTGTAAGCTCCCACCATCGATAACTTGACGTACTTCCTACGGGAAGGGATGTACCGTGGCTGGTGAGTGCCGTAAACTCAACTACAGTTCCCGCCAGTGTTGCTATTGTGGCGGTACGGTCATTCAGTTTTATGGTTTATATCCGTGTGCTTTCGTGGCGGGTTGGAGAATCTGATATGACTTGCCTTTCTGTTCGAAAATAACTGAACTTGATAACTACAAAATATATTGTGCCAGAAAGATATGATCAGATGAACAAAACATTTAAAATGCAGATTTTCAACAAACTTTTAACTAAAATTGTCAAAGTATCAGCCTTCTGTAATACTATGCTTTCAGCTGCATGTAAATGGAATTATTCGTAAATGCGATGAATTAAATCAATTAAATTCGGAGTGAGATTTTATGATTACAGCTATAGTTCCATGTGAAGTTTTGCTTTCATTTCTTGCCAAAAAAAACAAGGTTTATAATACATATTCGAACAATGTTACCAGTACAAATATTTAATTAGTAATTAGTAATCTGTGTTTCGTAATCATTGTTCGCCAATCCCAAACAACGCCTTTTCAAAGTCCACAACTGTATGTGGAGGTTGGATAAAGATATTGTTTTAAAGTATGCTAGAAAATTTCAAGGAGACCATTCTCATCGGTTTTATAAGATAAATCGGAGATTTATATCCAACGATAAAAAGATAATCTATTTTAAAGAAGATATATTAATTTTTTTCATAATTATCTGTTAATTATGAATAAATGTTTCTGTACAATACCATTTCGATGGGTTTTTGTGCATTAAATTATATTTGAAGAAAATTAATGAACTTTTAAAAAATGAAATTATTGAAATTTAAAAAAAATGTTACATTTAACATAAAAAAGGACTGTTAATTTGACACCGAAAATATTTAGACATATATACCATCATTTATTTGAAAAATATATGAAAATAACAAAGAAAAATGTTATCTATTTATTTCTTCTTTTGTACAGCCGACCACCCCGCCACCACTGAACGTAGCAGTCAGTTATCTCTTTACTATCAATATTTTCTTGAAATTCAATTTTAGAGAATTATGAAACAAAAAAAATGCATCGATCGAAAAAAAATTAAAGAAATAAACTGAAATCGGCTTATTTTTTTACAGAGTTAGAGATACTTATATTATTTTCGGTAATATTTTTCGACTCTTTTTTAATAACATATATCTAATTTATCTGATTTTCACTATTCAATACGAAAGAGAACTGGCATTATTTTAAACACACCAATTCAAATAATGTGTATTGGCACATATTCATTCATTTCATGGAACAAGGCACGTGTAGGCTATGACGGGAATGAAGCGGCGGACAAACTAACCAGCGGCTAGTGCTAATGAAGATCGGAATCTAATGAAGATTCCAAGATCTCATCTGAAGAACATCCTCCAAACCGAGGTGATGACAAGATGGCAAAAGGAATGGGAAGAAGGCGAAACTGGTGGTTCCACATATAACATAATACCAAAAGTTTCTCTCTACGCTGCCAACTGGGACAGAGCGAATGTCCTTTTCTTCACTGGACACGACCCATTCCCGACATACCTACACAGATTCCATCTATCCAACTCTCCTTGCTGTAGCTGTGGGGAAACAGGATCTGGAATTCGCTGTGCCACAGAATGCCTACTAACTCTCTATCTCAGGGCACATGAGAAAGCCAGAGAGAAGTCTCGAGGAAGAATAGTACAGGAGAGTTGCATCAAATACCCTTTCACGCTGCAGAATCCACTCCATAGTAAACCATATTCATAAATACCAAGACCTCTTCAAGACCTGCAATAGTTGAGACCAAGATTCCACTTGTGAAAATCAACCGAAATTATAATATATATAGATTTGACACCGATGGCATTCTCTCTGGAAATCCCCGAATGGATTATCGTCTCTCTCCTTTTTTTCCTTTAACAAATTTTTCCTTTTCTTCTTTTTTCCTTCTCTTTCTCTCATCTTGTGCTCATCCAACTATATAGAAAACTTAGCGTTATAGGCACCGGGGGTACAGGATGGCGTTATGTTATGTTATGTATTGGTACATATGTATTTAACAGTGATTTAATTATGAAAGAAATACGGAAAACGCTCATATAAAAAAATACTCATAAATCTTTCAAAACGTCTACAATTTTCTGGGATTAAAAATTGTCATAGTATCGGCAAAGCGCCAAAATTTTGCACAATTTTGAATTAAATAAAAAAAATGTAAAATTATTTAGATGAGTACATTACCATCTTCCAAAGTATATTTATGCCAAATTTATTAACTGTATGTTAAATAATATGCTCAATAGCACACCAGTACAAGCACACATACTCACACAGAAGCAAACACATTGGTCTTTATTTTTTATTAGCGATAGAAATATATGCATTCTTCCTCTTAAATTTCTATTTTTGTCCAAAAAACTGTTTAAGAAATAAGGTATGCAATTCGTTTCTGGAAAATTTCATTGTGCCTAGGATGAAACAGGTCTTTTTATAAAAAGTGAGTCACAATCTTTAAAAAACAAGGTTAATGAACTCCTGTATTAATATTAATTTTGAAACTATCCCATTTGAAAAGATGTTGTATGCACTTACACAATAGTCAAATTTCAACATCCCTAATGTTGTTTCCACTTATTCGGAAAGAAAAAAAAATAGCTATGCCACTCCCATAACTACATTATTAATTATACCACGATTAATTACTGCAATTTTGGAAACAGGTGGATCTGAAAAGTGTCAAAATGTTTCACATTCTGTGTTTTTTTTTGGTCAACTTTTTCATCAAATTTACAGAGCAGCTTAAAACTAAGTTCAGAAGTTTTGTTCATAATAATAGACAACAGATATAAATGTGACACCTCCAGGAGATAATTATTAATTTTTTAATTTTCGATCTAATATTAGCTTTCTACTGGTAAGGCCTGTTTGTGACATGCATAATTTTTTATGCATGAAAAAAATATACCAATGCATTGATTGTCATGTCGGCGAGTCAACTTTTTTTTCCCCATCAAAGAACGAAGGGGAGGAGGGGGGAGTCAGATTGAGAAAAATTTGTCCTCTGTCCAGTTCGAGCTACATGTGTGGCCGGCGGTGATTATTTAGATTATCTTTTCAGATGCATGTCTTTGTCTCCTCAGAATTAGTTTTGATTATGTCAGCATCAGACAAACATGACAATCATTCTTATAACAGATCCTAATATTATTTTTAAACAAACTTGCTTGTCCTTCTTTACTTATCATTCTTTCTCGAGACTATAAAAAAATAGTTTTCATCATAATAAAAATGATTAATAATACTGTAATCAAAATAATTGAAAAAATAATTCACACTTTTGAAGAAAAAAAATGATCAAAACCAAGGTGATTAGCACTTGGAACATTTTTGCATATTTTTTCAAACATAGGATTTCTTTTCCTCCGTACGAAAAAGTGAACTTTGGATGCGGACAATGATATCTTGTTGTTGTTGTTCTTATGACACTTGTCATGGACCAGCTCTCTAAGGTAATTAGTTATTTAAGCCTAATCAGCGCCTCTTGTTTTGTAGTAGCGCCAACTAGGGCCAAGAGAACAACTTTTGCTACTCACTCATCACATTCGTTTGCTCAGCCCCTTTTTACAGGGGGGAGGGACATTCACACACCTCACAGATAAGTATATAAAAATTAATCAAAACTAAGGTGATTAGCATTTGAAAAAATATCGCATATTTATTCCAATATAGTGTTTCTTTTCCTCCGTATGAAACTGTTAACTTTGGATGTGGACAAGAATATCTTGTTGCTGTTGTTCTTACTAATGGCACTAGCCGTTGGACAAGCTCGCTGACAGCCGTCAGCGATTTTAAGCCGAATGAGCGTCTCTTGACTTTGAAGTAGTGCCAACTAGGGATTTAGTTCAAAAATTGGACAAAGATCTACACTTTAAACTTCATTCCGAAATTTTATCCATCTCTTTCTTTGCACGGCGTAGTTATCGTGCGTACTTCATTATCGGAATGACAGACAGACTTACTGGTAATGAGTTCGCTGCAGTGATTCATGCACGTCATTTGAACCACTTTTCAATAAAGTGCTTATTTTAAATTATTATTAATACTTACTTATTTTTTGCCTTCTCTTAAATGTGACAGAGAGTTTAATATCAAATAAGTAGGTGTGAATCACAGTTAATTCACATTACGAACAACATTAAAACAAGGAGATGTGAGCGAAACATAATCATGCTCTGATGGCATCAAATTTTACAGTGGATAAGAATTTTTGCTGTCATCAGCATATTGATAACATGACAGCCCACGTGTTAAAGTCAATCTGTTGTTGTTGCTTCTTGTGGCACTTGCCATGGACAAACTCTCTGATGCAACAGCGATTTTAAGCCGAAAGGAGCGTCTCTTGTTTTTGAATTAACGCCAACTAGGGCCAAGAGTACGACTTAGCTACTCATTCACCACATTCGCTTATACAACACCTTTTTACAGGGGAGCACAGTCACACATCTCACAGATAGCACACAGAAGAACAACCATGCCCTATCCGCGGCTCGAGCCTGGGACTCCTAGAACGCGAGGAAGACGTGCTACCTTTGTGCCAAGACGCTTGTACAAGAAAATATTTCATGTTATTGGTGAGATATTTTTATAAAATATATATCTTTAGTTTGAGGCTAGAATTTTACTGAATCTATAGTGAGAATATGTAATTTGGAGGCCTTTTACCTGTTGATTGACATTACAAGTTAACACGAAAGTACAGTTGTGATCTACATGCGTTCTGGAAAACTGATTTTCCCACGCTCTGATCGAAAGTACAGAAATCCCTAATGCTTACCATATTCTTTTAAAAATGCCTAAGTTTTCCTTTCGTAAGTTTACACGTGTCAAAGAAATCCTTAGAAAAATCTTATAGAAAAAACAATTGAGGAAAAAAAATCTGTCTTCTTTCTCTTGTGTCGCGTTGTAGACTAAAAAGTCGCTTATGGCGGTACTTACGTATTATACCGTCCAACTTTATAGCCTAATTTGGTCGCCAATAAGTTGATAAACCGCCATTTATTGAAATCTGGCAATGGTGTAATCTGTTGATATTTATCGCTGTTTGAAGTTGTCGCCAATAAGTTACTAAACAGCCAATTGTGCCAATCCGGCAATGGTGTAATCCATTTATCTTTGTCTCCAAATTTTAATCCGTCGCCAAAAAGTTACTAAACCGTTGATGATCGTTGGCGAAGACGGTATAATAAGTTAAGTACTCTTATCGCTTCTTGATTACAGAAATTACGCCACTCGGGTAAAAAACATCGTTTTTAAAATTTTCAAAAGCTTCTTATGGTCAATCACGCATCTACTAAATATGTTTATACACTCACACAAGTGTGTGCGTGAGTGCGCATTAATCTGAAAACTGGATATTCGTCAAAATATGGAGTTCGAATTTTTTGACGATTACAACATACGAAAAAAAGTATTATTTGGCGATGAAGTAATACTCGTTGTGTTTGAAATGCATTAAGTCGAACTTATTCAAATATATAACGATATCGATCAAATTTCACAAAATAATAATATAGACATTTTTTTATGAATTCAAATTGGCTTTCGGAGTAATGCTATTTCTTATATCATGTGACAACATGATGTTGTTTGGGTTAGGAGGTTTTGATGTCTCCAAAATTTAAGGGCAAAAAATATTTTTACCTCCTTTTACCAGTATTGCATTATTATTATATATGTCTCTTTGAAAGCAGATGCGTTTTCTAAAAAGTATACCTATTTTACCAGCATTGCATTATTATTATGCATGTTTCTTTGAAAG
>JAOUZG010041951.1:0-16689 GCA_026289955.1 Argiope argentata
GGATTTTAAAGAATAAATTTGACTTGCTTGCTTTTTTTAATAAGACTTGCTTCTTATTTTTGAGACCGAATATTTATTATAATATTAATTAATATATAATAAATTAATATTAATTCGTCAGTGCAAAAATCTAACTTTTATTGTATTTATTATGAATATATATGCTTTCAAATAAAGTCGGGTAAACAAAATTTCCTCTTTAAGAGTTCCATTTCATGTTTGCTTACTTATGTGCCTTACATTTATTATGAGGGATTTTTTAAATCTCTCAGAACAGATAAAATCCAGGAATTCAAAACATCCTTAACATTTTCAGACAACATCCTTTTCAGATCCTTAACATTTCCAGTAAATCAAAACATCCTTAACATTTCCAGAAAATTTTTCATGGACCCTTCTTTTGCAAATACCTTCTGTTCACGCATTCAATTGCAAATTCAATCTTTAATCTTTCAATATTAAATAAATTTCGTCATTTTTACTTCCCTTTCCAAATTTCGAAATAAAAAAAATCTTAGGACAAAAATGTATATTGCAACATTCGTTACAACTTCTATATGAAAGAAAAAAAGTATGCATTAGATCTCAAATAGTCTATAACCGATTTGCTAAATCGAATCAAATCGTACTTTCCATGGGATACGTTGCATCATTTCCTCTATTTAAATTAAGAAAAACAGCCACATTAAGAATTTAACATAGAAAATCCAGCCTACCTGACAGTTTCTTTCAATATAATAATTATATTCAATTACATGAAAGATTAAAGAGAAGATTCCGAACATTTCGAAAAAATTTGCTAAAATCAAGAAAATGGAACTATTGCACTTCTGAACAAAAAGAGCAACGAGTTGCTGTTCAAAAGTTAACTAAAAGTCAATTTTTTAATAGCAGATTTAGAATTTTTATGCTAATCTATGGTTAATTTTCCAAAACAGGTCATTAATGATGGCGCCAAGAAAAATAGGTGAATTAATTTAATCTGAAGAAGTCAGTTTTTGAAAAAGATATCTTAAAAATTTGTTGAATTTTTATGAACTAGTGGTTTTATTCTGCTTATCATAAAATGCTAATCATTAAATTGTTATGCTTTGACATTCCATTCAGTGAAGAAATTATGATTATTTAATACAATAAGAAATGTAATTATTCGACTTTAGCAAAGAGTCATTTGTGAGTAATTTTCTTTAATATAATTACTAAAGGATAGTTTAATCCAATTTGGTAATGCTTTATTCTGAGCTGGAACTCTTCCATCACACGATAGATTCATAAATGGATGAGCGAAATTATTTTATGAGATAAAAATATATCATAAAACTGCTAATAGTTCAATAGAAACGAATTTTTTAAAACTAACAATAAAGCCATCAAATTTAAACCCTGTGGACAATAGAGCAGAATAATATTTTCTTTTCACTATTTCCTTTTAACTCACCGTCTCAAACATTTTTCAACTCCTTCACGGCTTCCTGAGCTCAGTATACAGTTTATCTTCACAAGAAATAATTTGGCCTGGGTGATTAAAATTAGCAGATCTTCCAGCAAACAAGAGCTGCACCGGTATCTTTTCCTATAGCAATTTACGTTTCCAAAATTTTCACGTGCATATACACAAAAACACCTGCCATTACTGGAAATCTTTAATACTCACATTACCCACTTCCCAGACTACTATCACAAATTTCCAATTCTCTCTCACACACACAAACACACACGCACACCCAGAATAGAAAATAACCCTAGAAAACATCTGACCAGACATTTTGAGTTAAAAATTGCCCTTTTTCTCTGTTTGAAGAATGAAATGTTGAATTAAAATGGAACAGAAAAGAACACAGGGTGTGTTCAAGCGCATTAATTTCCTAGTTTCCATAAAAATGTTGCCTACAATCTGTACAATTTCTTCTATAAATCAATTTAGAAAATACCTCCCACATTTGGCACCTAATTATTTAAACATTTACAGCTCGCGATTCGAGTACTTGTTATTGACAAATCTTAAGAATTAAAATTGGATTAAATATTATCAATATCTAATAATAGTGCAAGAATAATATGAAACAGTTTTTAACGAAATTAATGTTAATATATATATGAAAAAATGCAATGTTTGTAATTGAAGAATTGAGGCTTTGATATTTGGAATATTTTCTTGACATTATGGTATATTGTCTTCGATTTATCTAAAATATTCAAGCTTTCTAAGTCGAACACAGAACCCAACCTGTTTTGAAATTTCAGTTTCTAAAAATAATAATAATAATAATTTTGACTTTTTAAAAAATATTTAATTTTAAATTTTTATGGATTTTACATTATGCAGGAAACAAATAAAATAAATTTAGATTTAAATGTTATTATAATTTTTTTATACAATAGCATGCCCAACTATTAATTACTTCAATAAATAATAAAGTTAAAAATCTAAGTAAATGACACTATTAAACAACTCTAAAGAATGTCGACAAAAAGTATATGTTAACGAAAGTTAATATAATTTATATTGACTTTAATGCAAAATAGCGTGAATTATCTTAGATATTAAAATCAATGATATATTCCTTTCATACAATATTATTCAGCCAAAGGAATTTAAATTAAATTATTTCAAACCATCAAAAATATTTCTTTAGGGATACCACAGGCAATTTTAACATGCATAATTGATATCATGTATGAGACAGTTATGATTAGCTTCTGCATATCATGAACATTAGAGGACTGTTTAACACCTTATAAAATGATAGTAAAATTGGTTAGCTGTAAAATTAATTTAGACAATAGTTTCTTAGTATTTATTTACCCTCACCTAGAGGAATAGAAAGAAATCTTATCACTCATTAGGAATTTAAGACCAGTTAATTTCAAAATTATTATAATTTTTGAAACCACAGCTCTTTTTAATCCCTTTTATTTTCTTATCGTATTTAATTGCAACAATTTCAGTTTCATATGACAATACCCTTTGTTTCCTGATGTGATCTTAACTGTTTTACAAATATGCAAAAGAATATTTAATTAGTCATCCTATAATTCCATTGAATTTCTCGATTTTTTGGCATTCTTCGATTATCCCGATTTTTTGGCATTCTTAATGATCTACTTGTATTGTTTGAATAACATTTTTCACACATTTGAAACAAACTGTTTTGAATTGCCATCAACTCTCAATCAGTCATAAAATGATTTTTAACCAGTTTTTCATGCAGTAGCTAAAACAGTTTAGAAAACATATTTTCCGCTTAGAATATTTGAGTGTTGTTTAACATGAGATTTTCTAAGTTTTTAGATTTAAAATTCGCTCCAAAATAATTTTAGAATAAATATTTTAAGAATCTATTTAAAAAAAGGGTTCTCCGACTCCAGGCATAACTTATATAACTTAGTTACTCTTTCTTGGTTATTCAAATTCCTCACTGAATAGACAATTTTTCTGCTGTCGATACTGCTATGTTTAGTGGTGGCGGGTTTGTTAGGAGAACATCGGAAGAACATTTTCCCTCATATCATATTTTAAATTATTAGAAACCTATTGAAAGGCTGTCAAATCTGAATCTAATTTTTTGAATGAGAATGAATATATTCACAATTTCCAAATATTTCACAGAAACAGTCGATGATTGGGAAGTTTATTGAAACTGCATAGACATTCTTGGTTTGTTCAATAGGATTGAAGGGGGTATGCAAAAAAAATTCTTCCGTCCTATTCCGAGACGTGCCATGATATTGCAAAATGAAACAACTAGCATGGTTTTCTTTTGACAGGCCAGCTAACAATTAGTACGGAAATCCCAACTGAGAACCTGGAAGAAAGCCACTTGCTGAAACGATGGCTTTAATATATATTTCATAAAGATACATAACCAGTTCTTCATATTTCAAACGACCATCTTTGAAATGCGATTTAAAAATGTAGTCAAGGTTACACAGGCTGTAATCAAGTGTGTTTAATTATGCTTTTTAGGGTATTAAGTTTTAAGAAATAGCCCGAGAAAATAAATTTTTCACAGAGTAATTCAATCAAATAGAGGATTACATATTAGGTATATTTATATATTACGCAATAATAGTGTTTGTTGGCTTGAATGAAAAAAAATGAAATTTTAAAGCTAAAGAATCTTTTTACTGCAATTGTTTACTTATTATTCTAACTTTATATTTCCTTTTGGTTGTCAACAGCTAATAAGCATAAATTCAAAAATTAATGAGACTTTGAATTTTCTACTTATGACGAGTAAGAAATAACCCGATGTAAATAGAAAAGAACACGATATAAATGAAACGATTTTAAAAACAGAAAACTTAAAACAAAATAGGTATACTAACGAAACTAGAAACGCAGATAATATATACTGTAAAAACTTCATTGTTAAGATATAATAAATAGAGTGCGGGAACAATGAATTAAATTTTTTTTATCTTCAAATGCTAAGTTAACAAGTAATATAAAAAACAATTTTTTAATATTAAATCCTACTTAGGTAATTAGGAAAAATTTAGGAAAGGAAATTTTTTATTTTAGTTACTTTTTATTAAATAAGTTCAATTGTTGTTGTTCTCATGTGCTGCTTTACAACAGAAAAAAGTGTGCAATAGCTTCTAAAGGTTTGGACCCCTATGCATCTTTGGGTAGAAGTCTAACATCTAAATCTCATACATCACAAACCTTTTTTACGGGGCATTCATTCATACAATTCATTCATTCGCAGATAGCAATTTAGATCTGAAACAGAGAACGATCACCTCTGACCCAGTGCCCTTATTAGTGTTACCCTCCACATAGATAACTGTGTGACCATGACAGATTTAACGTCCACCACACACGGAGAATCTTCAACAGACAGATTCGGACTCGCAGCCCAGGGGATGCGAATTCAACACCCTACCAATATATTCCGGTCTGACAATTACAATTAAAAATAATTGATAAAAAATTATACTAGCATTTAATTTTCAAAGCCAATTGTGGCAAAGCAAAGTGCGTGACTTTTCTGCACCATTGGGGTAACCCAATACATATTAGAAATTTCTAATTTATTTATTCTGTACTATTTTAAATAGAAAGTACTTCAAAATGAATAAAAAAAATCAAATAATTAACAATGCTTAGGTTTAAATGCATCAAACATTATGAAAATATACAGAATAGTTTAAAATAATTTAATGATACTAAACAAGACGATTCCATTAAATGTACAAATTTGATTATTTGGAAGTAAATTTATTGGTAATTTATTTGGGAAATAAGTCATTAAGAAAAATAAAACATTAAAAAAGTTGTTTCGAATGTTTGCTTTTGATTGTACTTTGCATTTTTGAAGCATTAAATACATGACTGATCATAATTTTACAGAAAACTGCAATTTCAGATTAATGAAGTGAATGACTTGCATTTTCCGAAGTGTTTTGAAAGAAAGTTAAAAAATTTATATTAAACATTTCAATTGACTCTAAACGAGATTCTTATCCAAAAATGTATTTCAGATTTTTATGCTAAAGGGACTTACTATTTATTATATATTATAATTCTAAAGCATTCAGCCACAAAAATATGACTGTAAACAAAATTCTTAAAAGTTTCATCTCATACAAATATTTAAGAAATAATCAGATGCTAAAATAAAAAAAATAGTATAAAAGCTTTAAAACAATACAGGTTTCATCAATTTATGCAATCAAAGGATTCCTTATAACATTTTTCAACAATTCTTTTTCGTTTTATTTTTTTAAGGATAAAATGAAAAACCATTAGTTAAAATGCTGAATCTTACAATTAAATAGCAATTTAAGTGTCAAGACTTTTATTTTTACTTAGATTTCAAGATTCTATTGCTGATGAGTTATTACAATTATCATGTTTTTAAGCATCTGAATAAGTCATTTTGATTAATACAGAGCTTTTAACACTTTATGAAACGAACTACTGCATCTAATTCACTTGCTACGGTAGAAACTATTACCATTTTCTCTGTGGTAGAAAATAAACCATATCTTCCTATTATAGTTTAACAGTGGAAATATTGCATAGTAAAATCCATGTTTAAAGTATCGATCTTTTAAGTTTCGTTAAGTTTCGTTTTAAGAAATTCATAACGTCATGAAAAAAACAACAAAAAGGAAACTGAATTAGGTTTTCAGTCTTGGACTTGAAAGAAGTAAGATACTGGAATTTATAGCATCAATAACTGTTATTCCCTTCTTTCGAGATGAAGAGAGAAAACTGTTTTATCAATAAACACAAGACATCACTAACACACACAAACAATTTGAAGTTTCACTCAGTTAACAGTGAAAACCAGTTCATATCAGTGAAGAGAAGAGGTATAATAAGACGGTTCGTTCCGCTAACTCGGAATGGGAATAAAGCAAAAAGAGACTCAAGAAAGATCTCAATAGAATGTGTTCAGTCAAAGTTAGTGAAATGCTTCAACGCTTGAAGAAAAACCTTCAGATTGATTTCGTTTGCAAATTTACCCAGAACATTTTTGAATGAGATATCTTGTTTGTCTAACTGGACAAAGCAGTTAAATATACCATTATAGAGACTATTTCTCTCTAAAATATGTATACTTTTTGCACGAGAGAATTATGAGCTCAATATCATTAATGTTATTACATTCGTGCCACAGAAGATAATTATAAGAGTTAAAACGATTCAACAGTTTTGCTGATTAGTCTGGACTTCAATATTTGGACTAGTTAGATTTCCAATTTTTTTAAAGTTGTAAAACTATTAACATTTCTTTTATGTTCTTTTTCCTCAAAGAAAAAAAACTCTAAGTTTAGCAAGTAAAAACATATAAAAAAGTATAAATATAGTTTCTTAAATTTAAACTCTTAAAAGACATATAACAGATTTATAAATGATGTTAATCATATAACAATTATTTCATAAATGTATGCCATCCTTTTTGAAAATTAGGACAATGTGGTAAAAAGATAGTTTCCATTCAATCAGCAAACGTAGTGATCACTTCGGATTCTATTTATGAGATTTTTATCTCAGGAACAAAGAGTAATGGTCCAGCGACATCTATGTCACTAAAGGAATGCACTGAACATATAAAGTTACGAAGCGCAGATAATACTTTTAAAATAGAGAAGGAAATATAAATGTTCTCAACTAAACAACAAAAATTGCTTAGGCTTATAAATAAATCTGCAATCTTTCTTAAAAAATTAGTACATGAAGGGGGGGGAGTTGATCTCTTGTTCATTCAACAAACTAGGTTATTACTTTAAACACTATCAAATGCGTCTTATTTAGGTATATTAAAAAATACTGATCCCGCAACATTGAAACATTTGGTTTCTATTCCTTGTTAATTTTTCTGAAATATTCCAAAGTGACTTTCTTACAACGCAACAGTTAGTTATGTAGTCTTCGGTTCAACATGATTTTATTTTTGCCTGCTTTTTTCCTATCAATCTAATCAAAAAAATTAAATGAATCAAGTCTATCAAATACAGTTACTCAAAAGTGAATGAAGTTGGTCTTTTTTTCTTTATATTTTAGAATTAAATAAGAGACGTGTATTTGCTTTTAATTATTCTCAAGAATCGAAAGTAGAACAATTCTTAAAAGTATAATTAAAAGGAATTATTAATTATAGGCATATATCGTGCCCATTATTTTAAAATGTATGTAATGTAACTAATTTATGTAGAATATAATTTCTACAATTAAAGGAATCAAATAAATGAACCTGCGATATGAGAAAAATACGGCACAGAAACATTTCATTTTGTTTAGAAATTTCTATAGTTAAAAGTAGAGCACACAGAAGATTTCGAATTAAGATTTTAAATTACTGAGAGGGCTCAGAAAAATTTCATTCCTGTTAATCATGGATATTGAAATAGTTCTGGATCTCTTCAGAATTCAAAGTGAACTTCACAAGGCGTGTTGAAATTTTCTGCTAATGTTAATAGACATTAATTTTCAAAAAAAAAAAAAAACTCTTGAAAACAAAGAAACTGAGCGTGTTTAAATAAATTATTTACGAAAAAAACGAGGCATTCAGAAATAGAAACAATAAATATATGCTTAATTTAATGATTAAATAATTATAAGCTATTGCTCCTAATTTTAACAATTTTTTTAAATTTTTTTGTACTTTTATTTGTCAAATAATTTAATCCCTTCTAAGATCTTTATTATCAAAAGAACTTTTGTAAAATAATTTATCACATATTTTTACTATTAGAATTTGATTAACCACTTGGCATACGGATTTATTTAACTTTTTAATTAGATAACTCATCCTATTTTGGTAATTTATTATTAATTTGATTATTATTAATTTTTTTAAAATAATATATGGTGCATTTGGGATACCAAATCGTTTCATATTGATTTTTTTCGTATTTAAATACTTAATTCTGTGGATTAATTGCAGACTTGAAAATAGAATTTCAGTAATTCGATGCGCGTGTCAGACACGTCATTGTATGCGAAGTGGTTAATTAATACTTGTTAATAATCTCAAAGCCAGCGTCAATTTCCACAACTTGAACGCCAAACAGGATCTTTAGAAAGTTTCAATAATTTAAATTAAAAGCATTTTTTAAAGTATAGCCGAAATGTTCATTTAAATCAATTTTTAAGAGAGCAGCGAGAAATATTTCAATAATAATTCAATTTAATTGCGATCTAAAAAACACCAAACAAAACAAAGGAATTCAAAATCAATCCCGGTTAAATCAGGATAACCCCTTTCTCTTTTTTGTATTTGTTGTTAGCAGCGAAAAAAATATAATAATCAACAATATATTCGAGTCACTTAACAAATCTTCAGGTTTCACAGATCCTTCATGTGGAAAGACACATTTTTGAAACTATGTTTATCTACCTGTGTATGGATGTGACAATAAAAACCTGTTTTGAGCTAGATGGATGAAATTCGGTAAGCAATGTTTGATCTCAATTTGTATATTTCTGCATAATTTCGAATGAAACCAGTTCACAGGAATTTTCTATGTATATATATATATTCAAGAAAAGAAAGCACGATTGTTACAATGCGTAAAAAGCTAAAAGATAAAATCTGGTACTCAAATTTAGCGTCTTATGGGTTGATTTTGATCAAATTGTGGATTAAAGCCTTCAGAGTTCAAGCAAATGTAGAACCATGTGCTAGGGCATATTAACGTGTTAATTCGCAACCCCAATGTTTTAGGTAAATGAAACTTGGTGTTCCGATCTTGTAGCCAAAATTTTTATTTAATACTAAATCCAAAATTTATTTTTTTAAAAAAAATTATCTAAAATCTATGCTTGGTTTCCCCCCTTCCTATTTCTTAGTCCTAACTAGTTTATTTTTTTTTGGGGGGGGGGGCTCTGAAAATAAAAAGATATTATCTTGCTTCATCTTGCTAAATGATCCATATTGCTTATCTAGGGTCGAAAAGAGAAAAGGGAGATGACTCCTTTATTGGTTAATATACCAAAAGATTTTGGTGCACTAGTTATTATTATTTTGTATTCACTTATGGGTAGGTATTTTTTCATTCATTGTAGTTGGAGGATGCTTGAGAACTGATGATTGGATAAGAATGATTTTTAATTGGAAAAAGCCTACTTGTAAAAAGACTTTAGAAGCTTCTTGATAGCATCCGGATAAAAATTTCAAGTTTAGATGCTCATGCATAAATAAAAAATGCATACACATAGCAGTTTCTACCGCTCCAAATTCAACGGTACGGAAAAATAAAACCTTTCTAATCAAAGTATGTCCTCTGAATAATAATGAAAATTGTTGTTACTACTGTTGTCGTTGTTAACGGCACTTGCCATAGACAAGCGCGTTGACAGCCATCAGCGATTTTAAGCCGTATGAGCGTTTCTTGTATTTAAAGTAATGCCAGCTAGGGCTAAGAATACGACTTTGCTACTCACTTATCACAGTCGCTTCCTCAGCCCTTTTTTTAAGGGGGGGGATATTCATTAGTACACAAAAGAACAACCATGCCTTAACCGGGACACGAGCCCGGGATACCCAGATCAAGAGGGAGACTTGCTACCTCTGTGCCAGGAAGCCTGCAATAATGAAAATCAATCCTAGAAAACCCACAGTTCCTGTTAGTGTTCTTATCAACGCAATTAAGTATCTTTTTCGATTAATTGAAATCAAATAGGACTCGGGGGCAACAAGTGTAGAAGCAAGATGGAAAACCAAATTTACTTTAGATGAGTCATTAGATTCTTGAACTATGGTTTTGACATGCATGTAAAAGTATATCGAAGACGGCTAATTGTTTTATAGATTTTTTTCCCAGTTTTAAATAATTTATAGATTCGCTTCCAATATCGATTTACACAATAGATTCTAAATCTGTGTTAGAAAAATTTATCCCTCTCCGTTTTGTGTACTATTGTATTCGTGTACTATTGTATTTGGTCACCCATGCAAACCCCCCTTTAAATGGACTTCTTTGAAAACTATATAGAAATCTCCTTATTTAATGAAAATATCGCATGCCAAATTTCATTCTTTTAACTCAAAGCTCTGTTGATTTACCACGTTCACAGATAGATAGATGTAATTTGAACCGTTCTTTGATGTTTTTTTGATTAAATTATGTTTTCCTTTTTATGTTCTGTTTGTTGTACGCCAAATATAAATTACATTCAAATCAATTAAATTCCGAACTACGTAACTGGCTCTTTCTAGAATTTCTGACGCCATCGTTTGGAACATTTCTTCCTGGATTCAAAACAAACACTTTCATTCCTTTTCCACTAGCACTTATGATTTTGGGCCGTTACTTTTCGCCCTTAACATGAAATTCCAGTAGATAGTATCTAAAGTACTCATCATATTTGCTGAAATGATGACGGACCATCTGTATTTTGCTTTTTTCCTTTATTTATACGATAGCGGACAAAATAATTTTTATATTTATCGCATTAATTGTCTACTTAACACGTTATTTTTCTTGTAAATTCCTCTTCCGGGCTCGAATTTTGATAAACATTTTTTGATTGTTTTTAACCTCATACTTGCTGAATAACTAACATTTAAGATGTCATCTTTAGGAGAAGAGAATGATTTATGCAAAATAGCTATATCCTTATTACGTTATTAAACCTGTCGTGAATCATTACTCTTCTTTTTGTAGTTCTTTGCAGGACGATTTCTTTTAGAATGGTCACATTGATTGCATTAATTTTCTTCAACAGAGATCAGCATGTATTAAAATTTAGTGGTTTCTTTTAACGTGGTTGAGTCATTATGCAGTGATAAACAATTTTATTTCACGCAATGGTATCTAGGATTATAATGGGTAAGTTTATTTTGGTTTTAATTTCGCATTAAGCTTCTCAATGAATTAAGATTTAGTTAATGAAGTTTAGAATTATTTTCTTCTCGGAAAATATTAGTTTACAATAAATTTTTCTTTTTTCGGACCAATTCTAAATAAATGACTTCAATACTTTGACAAATGAAAAGGTCAATTTTATATGTGAAAATCGGGGTTTTCATTAGCTTTTAGGGGATTTCATTTATTTTAAAGCACATAAATATTAGATTTAATGAATAGCTCAAAAATATTTTGATATATAACTTATCTTTAAGAAGTGGGAAAAAGTATCGTATTGAAGTAATACCTTTTTTGGCCTTTTATTCCATATAGGGAATTTCTTTATTCATATAAAAAATTTTAAAAATCTTAACATATTTCTGGTAATTTTGTAAATATTACTAGATTGTAAGATTCTGCTTGTATCATTTCCTGCAGGAATAAAATTCTCATTGAATGACAACTTTTAATTTTTTTACACAGCAATAGGTTTTTGAAGTTTATGAAAAGTGAATAAAATATTCATAAGTCATAATTAAAGTTTTATTGGGATTTCTAACTTCTACTCTAAATCAAAATCCTTTTGAAAAGGATTGATTTATTAAAATTCCAAACAAAATTAAATAAGAAAGTGCATAATAGGACTTCGTTGTTTGCCGTTTAACCAAATACTTTCTTTCAATGTTAAAGGCAATCTAAAAATTCCAATTTTGATATTAGTAAATACCTTCAGGGTTTCAAATGCCTCGCATGGGGACTCGGGCATCCTGAATTTATTTTCTTCACTTAGATACTTAGACAACTGTAATGGTAGGTATTTCTATCTGCAAATAACGTACTACTTGGAAACCTTAAAAATATAACTTAAACCAACATGTTCGAATAATCTTTTCGTGCAATACAGATCGACAAAAAATTGTTCTTGTGTTAAGAGATGCTAGTTTTTCTATTCGCTTTGATATGTTTGTGCAATCCCAGTTTCAAAACGCATAATAGTAAGATTTTTCCTTGATTGGAAGTATTTCGAGAAACAACCATCTTAATTCGTATTCTATTATAGTATTTTGACTTGAATTATAGCAGTATACCCAGTAATGGCAACTGTATTATCTTAGAGGAAAATTCAATGAATGCAATGTGTATCAGAAAATCTATTGCATTATGAAATCTATAATGAATATTTACAAATTTTAATTCGTATCAAATTTACGTGTATCTATATATCATTCACAATGAAGTATTGGAAAAATGTATATAAGCTATTATATCAAACAATAAAATCTTTGGTACATGTTTTTCAAAGAGATCTCTTCTAATTTTGCATTCGAGTTGTTGAAGCATTGCTTCTGTTACATAAATGTGCACCAGTCTTGGTGTTTTGTTTGCGATTTTCTACATTTAAACCCGATTACTTTTTAAATATTTAAATATAAAGGCAGTTTGAATTGCTTGACTAGAACTGGTATAACCTTCATTGAACTATATTAAATGCTTTGATTAATAACACATTTTGACATTTGAGAAAAAGATCTAGCATGAAAGTTTTCCTTCAGTTATTTTAGAAAAGGATTCAAAATTAACCAATCACCCAATTTACGATTTGATTATTTTGTTAAATCGAATTCATAGGAATTCATAATGCATTTAATGTTTCAATAATGTAGCATATGCAAAAAACTACTGAATAGAGTTCTATAAGAATTTCTCGGTCGTTTCATTTATCTTAATTGTTTACTTCTCAGTTAACATTTCAAGAAACTTGAATCCGTAAAGTCAGACTTGTGCATCTATTGGAGTCGATTCATTTTCTACGGTAAACACAATTTGTCGAAATTATAAAGAAAAAAATTATTGAGAAACATTGTATATCGTGCAGTTTGGCATTAATATTTTTTCGATGTCGGAAGACTTGAATTTATGAAAATGGAAATTTAATTTACATTAGACTACTTATTAAATTTTCACTTTTTTAAATTTCTTTTTTCCATCTTATTTTATTTACTTATGAATCTGTCGTATGAATTCTTGCGCAATTTCACTTTAGTTTGCATTTTTCAATTTCAAGTAAATTCTAAAATTATTAGCATTTGTAATTTTTATCCAAAATTTAATTTTTGAATATTGTTAAAACATTAATAATTGTAATTGATTTGAATAGAATGCATTGTTTTTGATGTAAAAATGCAACATTGTTGCGATAGCGTAATTATAAATTTAAAAATTATTAAAGTTAAAAAAGTGCTAAAAGATCATGGAAGAAATTTTTTTTGAATTCCTGAAGAAGTGATGCATTATATTCCCAAATTATTAACAAGACCTTTAAAATCATAAATTCCTCAATTTTTTTTCAATGATTAAAAACTCCGTAATTTTCTTTCATGGTGGTGGCATACTCCTATGCTGACCCTTATGTTCTCAATTTGGAAGTCTAATTCTGTGCAAATGACATTGAATTATGTAGATAATATATGGATTACATCTTGAAACTGATAGTTTACCAGCATAATATTAAGACGTTGTAATATAGAACAAAAGGATGCTTTTGAATTTTATAGCGTGGATTTAAGAAGAAATTTCAGAAACATTTTAAAAACCTTTTGTAATGGCCTAGTTAAAGATATTTTCTTTTATTCGTAGGAAAATTTTTTGTAACAGAATACCATGATTATTATTAGTAATAATTGTATTTTTAACATCTATAACTTTTCTTGCTCTTTCATTTGTAGAAAGATGTGCCATATCAGGCATCAGTGTTTCTCTACTGATCACAGTACAGAATTGGTCTATCTTCAAATGAAGCGTTTTGCAATAATATAATATTTCAATGTCGGTAAATTAAAATTCATCATTTATTGCACTTACCTAATTCCAAGAAAGAGTATGCCATGTAAAGTATTGGAAAGTGAATTGTTTTTCAGCTTTAAAATGCAAATGTTTTTGTTTAGAAGTAATTGTATTTCAGTTTATGGAATATCTTGTATATTTTCGTATATTCGATTCATCTATGAAGACAAATGTTATATTTATTTGAAAATATTATATTAAAATAATACTAGTTTTTTTTCAAACGTCAATATCTGTTTATAATGAAGCTGAGCCAGCGTTGATTGCAAATTTTCTTGCAGATCATTTCTCAGCAGTGACATCTGAATCGTACCCTTCAACTGAATCGGTTCATTCCGCAGTTAACAGAGCCTTTATTCTAATATGCTGAAGGAATATTCAAAGCAAGATTCTCTCTGGTTTTATAAAAAAACATCATCTGCATCACCTCATCATACCACACTCAGAAATTAAAGGCAGATATTTTCATCAGGACTCCCTTCGATTGCATTGGGCGATCCACGAATGATCGCATAATTACGGTGCCCTTGCTGCTCAGAGGCTGATCTTGTAGAATATTTGAAGATCAGGAATATTTTTTCCCAGTTGATTCGGAAATTAAGCTTCAGTTTTAACTTTATTTCTTATTTAAGATAAATAGTTCGAAAGGTTTTTAAGATAGTAAAGCAGTTTTCTTTCAAACATAAATATCAAATAGTGATCAACTTGGCAAAGTAAAGATATCTGGATTAGTAAACAAATAGTTCTCAAACAAAATTTATTAAAAGGAGGTCGAATTAATCTCAATAAAAAGTCGAAACCCCCTTTTAATTTTGGTGTAGAAACAAGTAGTTCCTAATTTTTGACTTTTTGTATAATGACCTGTTCATCTTTTAAATATAAATTTCAACTTTATTCAAAGCGTTCTTCATTCAATTCCCAGTACAACTTCATGTAGAGATTTCCTATTCAAATCGGATTTTCCAACGTATTTACACTTTCAGGAGTTAATCCTAGTGCTTTCTTCGTTGAATTCAGTATCAATTCATAGGATTAAAAAAAATGGCTACTCTTTGACTCTGCATATTTCAGATCACTAAATATAAAATTTATTTATCTTCAGAGTGAGAATTTATTGATTGCGTTCAGTTATTTAATTAGAAGGGACAATTTATGTATCATGTATGGGAAAATTCTCTGATCGCTGACTTTGATAGGGTTAAAACAGATTTTCCATGAAATATCGAAGTATTTTAAATTTCTGAAGGTACAAATTGAGATATTATTAAGTATAATTGATTATGTAAATGCTCAATAAAATTTTGAACAAATAAAGGTTTCAATGTACACCAAGCTTCCATTTTTCCAAATTGGCGATTTAGACATTTAAAATTTAGACTTAAATTTTTGAGTGACTTTTAAGCAAATGGATGAATAATTGCTTAAGAGTGATATCCGTTTCGCCCCTGCCGTTTCAGAAACTTCACAAAACTGATTCTCTAATCGAATTTTCCCCATTAATATAAGAAAAACAATTGAACTAAAAATACTAGTGAAAATTAAACTAATTTTACTAACCACTTTATATATTAAAATTTTGCTCATTACATGTAGAAAATCTCGGTAATTTATGTTATGTTTTATCAAATCACAATGCGATAGCATAAAGAAATTTCCTTGACGTTTGAAATAATTAGTAGGAGTTGGGTTGTCTTGCCTTTATAAATTTGTTTTCTGTAATTTAAATTTATTTTTATTTGTAATTTGTATATTTGGCCTTTCCATTTTCTGCTCATATTACTGTTTAAATTCCTAATGAGATAGAAATTGATTATCCCGAACCGGCTACCATTTTAATTCCTAGAAGAAATAAGGGACTTCAAATATGGATGATTTTGTAACTTTTGAATTTAAATTACTTTCACTTAGTGCAGAAATAAAAGCTTCATGCGAAGCGCATCTTGGACACCCAATTGCATGCATAGAGGTTGATTTTTCATGGACAGATTCATTAAACGAGTAATATTGTGTATATTAATAGTGCTTTTTAACCAATACAAATCAATTTCCACTGCTTGACGAAATCCGGAATTGTCGGACATCTGTTATTACATTTAAAATTCCACAAAATATCATTCGGTTCTGATCCGAAATCAACTTAAATATGTTAACAAAAGCTTTGGAATTTTTGGTTGTAATTTACAAATTCCAAATCTCTTTAGGTTGATCTTGTGTCCATATTTTATAAATTGTATAAAGCTCTAGAATATTCAGATTCCAAATTTAAGTGTGAACATTAAAAACGTCAAAGAAAAAAAATTTCAATAATGCTATAAGTCTCAAAACCGACTTTTGGCTTCGAATATTACATTTTGAATAAAATTAAATACATTATTTCATAAGATTATATTCGCCTTTTTGTTTTGACACTAGTCAAATGCAAGGTACAAAAGATTAACCGCTGTCAGAATGACAAATTTGGAGCCGAAATTTTATCAATTGTCTTGTGCAGAATATAAAGAATTTTAATTGAATTTATTCAATTAATGAATTTAACGA
>JAOUZG010041965.1:0-11548 GCA_026289955.1 Argiope argentata
ATATATATAAGCACTAAAGTGTCACAGAAATTGCTTTTATTACTTATTATCGAATGACAACAGACAAATATAAACAATGTGTTGTGAATTTGATGTGGTAGCGATCTCTCATCTGAGAAAGAACTTTACAAAAAAATCCCCTCAAATAATTATCACAGGAACAAATATCTAGCTTTGATTGGGGATTTCCCTGACATCAAAACAATCATTAATTGTAATAGAAGTAGAATTCAAGATAAACTTTTAACCCAGGTGATTTATAAAATGATGTCTACAAGTCTTCAATCTCTCAGACAACCCCTTGCGTCTGAGCACAAGGCAATACGACAGCAATAGCGTTTCCAACCGGAAGATTTAGATAAGCGCTGCAGCAAATTAACGGAAATATAAAAAAAAATACCAATAAGTGCAGAAAAACGAAATGCATGCAAAAAAAATGAATCGAAAATTATGAAAGTAGGGAAAAGGAATACGAACAGCAGGGAAAAATCAAGGGAAATGAACTGGAAAGTTCGAATTACAGTAATAAAAAAAACGTCAATGTAAACCCAAACAAAATACCAAAAAATTACCGACCTCGCATAGCACCAAATGGCTGCATATCAAAACTTAGCCCATACAACTAAGCTAAAAACAATTTATTTATAGTGTATATCAAAAATAAAACAAAATAGCAAATCAATTATTCAAAATCGTTTTGCTGGTTAATGTGCCGAAACAGAATCAAAAACGTATCCGTTGAAAATATAGATGTCGATTATCAGAGTACTCTGCACATGCATGAATTTTCGATGCCAGTTGAGGTTACACATTACAGAGGAGAAATTTTTAATTTCCTTTTAGTTCAAAAGTACTTCAGAATGAATTCGAATGTTTGCATGGAGCATACGGCCTTGTGTTGTTCGGAATGATTTTCATGCCCTGATAATTATTCGTTCTAAGTCTGGAAATTGTTGATTAAATGTGTTTGGGGCAATCAAATTCCGTAAGTAGGGTTTTTTTATATGTCAGAGAAATCAACCTGTGTCTCGCCGCTGCATTTTCATCTGCGAGTATGATAGTGGTAAATTTTTGGTCAAGGTTTCTTGCTGCTGCTGATATACGTGCTGGTATCCATTGCAGTACGCAGAATTTCTCCCAAATGTGCAATCATTCTAGGAGAGAAATAATGTCGGATGTAACGCTGGTCTCTACGCTTTGGATAGTTTCGAGAGCCGATATACAACCATTGTCCCGGACTCCAGAATGCACCCTATCATATATATTGTGTGCGCAGCAGCCACCGCAAGCATCTTAAAAAAAGGATTAATCGCAATTATAGACGTATTACTGGAGACCTCGCACAATTCTTAGCGGAGGCAATAATTAAGACTTTCGAAAAAATTTAAAGACTTAAATCCCATTTTTATCCCTTCAATCTGAACTATCCTCGGAGCATCAGTGCAACAATAATAACGAATACAAAAGATTGATTAATTAACAATGCTTATTTTTAACTGTTTCAGACTCTAAAAAAATAAATAGAATCGTTTGGAATAAACGGTCGAAAACATGTTAAGCTTCATCAGCTGAAAAAAAACACCCCTGAAGTCATTTGGCGGTGGGGAAGTAAAGATTTTTAATGGTAAAGTTAGTTTTTAGTTCATAAAAAATAACCGCTCAATTAACCGTAATAAATAGTAGCCTAAGTCCCGGGGCGCTAGCTTCATAAGCCAGATAACATCTATGATACTAAAGTATACTTTTAGTATTATGGTAATCTTACTCGGCTACTGGCCCTATCGTCGCGGGTTAATACCGCGACCTTCTTTTGCCACATTGGTGACCTTGATTACGCAACCTTGTACAACCATCGTGGCACCATCTGCCCCCAGCAAAAGCCGTTGGACTTATTTGACGCAGAAAGCAAAACAAAGCCGCCAGACTCACTTGACGCAGCAGGCAAACAAAGTCACCAAACTCACTTGACGCATCAACGTCCTCACACGCTCGCCATAACACTGGGCGCTTTAAAATTGTTCGTCTCTCCGCCGACTCAATGGTGGGAAAGTACTGTGGCTTTAGCTTCATAAGTCAGATAACATCTCCGATTCTAAAATATGCTTTTAGTATTGTGGTTATGTTACTCAGATACTGGCCCTAACGTCGCGGGTTCGTACCACGACCTTTATCTGCCACGGTCCTATTCTAGACTTTAATCTATCACTGAGCTAAATTTCAGCCAATTTCGATCAACTGTTCTAGCATGATTGATTAACATCATTCATCTAAACTTTTTCATTTATAATAATAATATAGATATAAAAAGAAACCCCCAATTTCCTACTAAGAATATTTCTTGAATCGATCCTGAATGCTAATTTGCAAGCAAAAATTAATTGGTTGTCTTAAAATGAAATAAATAAAAATGGATTTAATTTTCAGATTGAATATATAAACTCCGTTCCAAATTTATAAAAAATACCTTTTTAAAGAAAAATAAATAACAAAAGCAATGAAAATTTACTATTTTTCACACAGTGATGTGACCACGAGAGAACGCAAAATTATGTACTATTTCAATTCAATTAAAATGAAATAAATTTATTGTTTTCTGAGGAATGATTGAGCATTGCTTTTAACAAAATTAATTGCAAAATCTTATCACGATATAGAAAAACATTTAAACAGTTCAGATTAAAGATGAAATTAAATATTTACAAATGAATCTTTGAATTCAAAAGAAAGAGATAAAAGATAATACAATGGCCCATATGCGGTCCAAAAACCAATCCCAAAACTTAAAGAACTTAGTCATGACAATTACCGATTTTCTATCAACCCAATCGGCTTCTAAATTCGACCCATCTTTTACGAGGAAAATTAGAACCACTGTAAACTGCCTTGAGAAGGTTTATTCCATTCAGCTAAAAGATTATATGCGGTTGAGAGAGTTTCCAAGCCTTCCAGAAATATTTCAGAGAGCCTCGCATCCAGTTCCAATAAAGGACCAACTCCAGGCAGAAAAATGCAAAGCCAAGGGCAATGCTCTTGTTCAACAAGGTAAACATTCCGTGGCTGAGATTGAGTTCACCAGAGCCATACGTCTTAACGAAAAAAATCCAGTGTATTACTGCAACAGGGCAGACACCAGAATTAAGCAGGGTCAGTACCAAAAAGCAGCCTCCGACTGCCACCGAGCTTTGAGTTTGGATCCCCAATATGCCAAAGCTTATGCCAGACTGGGACAAGCTTATTTCATGATGAACAATCCAGCTAAAGCTGCTAGATGTTACAGAAAGGCTCTTAAGATACAGCCTCATAATGAGATTTATTTGAGAATTCTTAATCATATTACTCAGCCAACGAATGGATGTGGTTTTGAAATTTTCAACCCATTTCTTCGTTTGAAAAGAAATATCGCCGATTTGGCGTCCAATATCTCGCCGTTGAGAAATGCTATCAGTTGCAGTTATCGTCCACTTACTAAGGATTCACCTCATTCAAAAAGTCGCACGATTTTAAGTCTTTCGGAATCGACAGATTAAATTGGTTTTTGGTTGTAAAAGGATTTTATAATGCGACTTTGCCCATCAAAAAATGAATTACTCTAGCAATTTTGGCTTGCTTAGAGTAATAGCATTTAGTTCTAGTCGCCAACTGAATGGTATAGATTTCATTTTTGAATTTCATGCGTGGATTCGGGATATTCTACTAGAAGAGTTAAAAAAATTATATATTCAGATCTTATAGATTACTTAACTTAGCTGATATTTTTTAGAATGTAAAAACAAAACGAGAATACCTTAATTCTCTATTTAATAATTTATGCTTTTTAAATGTGATTGATTCTATTAAACTAGCTTTTTAAACCCATTTATATGGCATGATTTTTTGTATATCATATTCCTAAGCTGAAGTTTGTAATTTATTATCGGTTGATCCGTAGAGAACATCATCCCCTTGGCGCACTTTTCAAACTTGCCAACTCCCGGTGGAAGATATCCTCCAAAGACAACCCCTGATTGCCATATTTGGCGCTAAATATCCTTGGCGAAAAGGGGGTGATGCTCTCTCCTGTCGCATCTTATTATCATTGCTCATATGGTATTATACTCGTATTTTTAGCTCGGAAATTCTTTGCATTCATGAATTACAATTTGTTTCAAATCAGTTGAATATAAAATGAAAATATCACAACAGGTTTAGCCACTGTTGGTGTCTTATTCTACGGTGATTAAAATATCGCCAAAATCGGTACTTCTCCGTTATCCGGGTGGCAGCAAGACATTGCCAAATAAAGTAGAATTTCTCCATATTTCTTTGACGATATTTTGCTTCCGCCCGGTTAACAGAAAAGTACCATAAAATCCTATTACGTTCATTTTAATAATTTGAGGTCAACTTTTATAAGAAAATAAAATACTTTTCTGTTAGTTGGACGCAAGCGAAAAATCGCCAAAGAAATTTGGCAGAATTCTACATTATTTTGCAATTTTTCGCTTACGCCCAGCTAACTTAAAAGTATTAAAAATAACATCATCAATCACCCTATTTTTAATAATATCAACAATGAAATATGGCATTTGGCACAGTATATTTCCCTCCTATTCTTTAGTTTAATTTGATGTTTTCTATTACCTATTCATCCGATTGTCCTTCATGTCTCATTAATTTTTGTTAAAAAATCTCCAAATAGAACTATATTAGATTTTCATAATAAATTATAATTCATCGGTACCGTAATCGTATTAGAGAGCTTTATATTCATGTAAAACCGTATTAGGGATTTCAGAAGATGGCGATTATTGATTTATTTAATCCCTTGAATTCTTATAATAATTTGAGGTACTTTTCCGCTAGCCGGGAACAAGCGAAAAATCGCCAAAGAAATTTGGCTGAAATCTGCATTATTTGGCAATTTTTTGCTTTGAAATCACTGTAAAAAATTTGGCGGTATTCTACATTATTTGACGATTGCAAAACATTGGCAAAAACTTCAAAACATACTATCATATGGAAATGCGTTTTATATAATCCTGAATTCAGAAAACTACGATTTCGATAATACCTGTCTGGTTATCAAGGTTATTTTTCTGTATTTCTTTAACTTTCTCGTATACATAGTATAGAGAGAGTGCAGTAATCATCAAACAATTCAAATTCGAGATTTTGACGAATCTCACCTCCTTGAGCTCGAATACCTCCTTGATACCTCCTTGAGCTCGAAAAACCCATTTTTTAGAAAGTTTCCTTCTGTCTGTCTGAGACAAAGATAACTCGGTACCTAAGTATTAAACCGTTGACGCCAGCGGTCAGCAACGGCTTAGTAACGCATTAATGACGGATTCAAATTTGGCGATAAACCGTCGACGTCAACGAAACCAACAAAATGGCGGATGGCATTTAAATTTTGAACATTTTTTTAAATAATGGCTGTTTTTATGCTATTATTAGAGTTTTATCAACTAGTTGGCGAAGCCTTCAAATTTGGAGATAAAAATCGACGGTCTAATACGTAAGTATCGATAACTCAAAAACGATTGAAGCTAGATGGATTGGATTTTGTACATGGTTAATACACCAAATTTGTAATTTTCTATAAAATTTTGTGTAAAATTTAATAGATAGCCCATCTGTACGAGTGTTTGAATTTAAAATAACACGAAATTACAACGTGCGAAAACGATGAAACTACAGATTCAACATCTTTAATCTAGAAACCATTTATGTTTTGAGCTAAATCGAAGTATGATTTTGCTGTCTGTCGATCTGTTCCTTCAGAAACAACTGTTGTTGTTGTTAGTGGCACTTGCCATAGACAAGCTTCACCGAGGCATCAGCGAGTTTTTAGCCGAAAGGTGCGTCTCTTGTTTTAAAGTGGAGCCAACTAGGGGCGAATGTACGACTTAGCTACACACTCATCACAGTCACTTGCACAGCACCTTACAGGGAGGAGGGCACATTCATACACCTTACAGATAGACCGTAAAGGAACAACCATGTCCAAACCGGGACTCAAACCCGGGACGTCCAGCTCTGGGGGAAGACACGCTACCCCTATGCCACGACGCTCGCCCAGAAACTTCAAAATCTGATAATCCCCAAAAACGATGACTTAAATATTTAAAATTTTATGAGATTTTATGTCTACAAATACCGTTCTGTGCCTAGTTTTTATTTGAAAAGTTTGTGAAAAACGCTTCGAAAACTTTTCTTGATTTTTATATTCTATTAACGCATACTACAGATTAATTGCCAAAGATGATACGAAAGATTCAATAAAAGAAGTTAAATTCACGCAAAAAGTTCTTATATTGTACGTCAATGCCACGTAATGCGTAATCTGGCATATCAAATTTCTTAGAGTGCGTATGAAAATATATTTTTGTGACCTCTGCCTCTAGTTTAAACGTTTTTAAAATTTGCAATAAATTTTAATGGTAGTAATGTTTTGTTTTAATATATATCAAAACAATTTTTATATTTAATAATGGCATTCAATTACTTTTTTCTAATAATTAAATATATTTAAAAAATTTGCTTCCTTTCCCCATAAATTCCAGAATACCATAAACTTTTTATGATGTTAGAACATATTTTTTTGGAGGAGGTTTTTGATGTCAACAAAAATTCGTAGGCGAAAAAAAAAAATTTATTTTCCGCACGCGCATCTAATAAAAAAAAAAAAATCAGCTTTTAATAACGTGTTAGCAGTACATTTACAAAAGCTCTGATTAAGGAAAATAAGTTAATGACTACAGCAAATAAAACCTAGAAAAATCACATTTTGAGCACGTGATTATATGAAATGAAATAAATAGGAAATGTGACATTTTTTTAAACAATAAATGCTAGACAAAGTTTTTTGGATCGTTTTTCAATACTAAAGTGACTCATTCGATGAAACAATTAAAATGAATAGAAATACAATTTGACTTGCACGAGCACGTGGTGCTTGGCCGCTCAAGAAATTATGTTCTGGCATGATATATTGAAATACGCTTAACAGATTTCATTTTAATCTTTTTTTTTTAAAGTTTTGCTTTTAAAATCCAAAACATATTTTAAAAGATATTAGTAGAAAATCACATTATTCCTAATACCCAAGTTGGTTACCTTAAAGGACCCATTATATTTGTTCTAAAACAAAGAGAAAAAAAAGCGATGAGCTTTAGTTTAAATCATTTATAGTAGTGAAAAATCAAAACTTTATAGCTATTGTAAGTTGCTCTTTAAAATAAAGTTTTAATGATATTCCGTGACATTATTATTTTCAAAGAAATCTCAAAACTTTCCAATATTAAATCCAAGATATAAAAAAAAAACACCTCGGAATTTCACTAATTCCTACCAAAACTATCCCAAAGAAATTCCCCGTTTTATTCCCAAATTCTCTTTCCTTTGCATTAAACGTTATTGATTCCTTTTTCCTACCGATACAACCGAAAGTTGTTCCGGCCTCAACTTTAATTTACCTGAAGCGTTTCCTCATTTGCCGCAGAATGGCTGGCTCTCGACGGGGCGGCTCTCTCCCACCTTGTGCCGGGGCGCAGACGGGAAGGGCGCACGTGAAATCGATAAGAGGAGAGAGGAGACCGCCCCAAGTGAGACATCTGTCGTCCCTTAATGTAGTCTTTGGGCTCAACAATGTCATTCGGCGGGTGGGCGCTAACTAAAATCCCGGGTCATGAGTTTCATTTTTGTTGGGAGTGAAGACGGCCCGAGGATCAGTTTGGCTTCTACTTATGGATTAAAGGAGATAGCAGATGGATGTTTTGCTGAAATGCTGGGTAAAATCTTTATGGGTTGGGTTATTTGCACGGAAAAGGATTTTAGTGATCCAGAGGACTGATTTAAGAGAATGAAATTCTACAACGGCAACTCAAATATATGTAAATAAAAATGAATCGCCAAATGTGTTGCAAAGCGAAAAACTCGAAAACGGCCCGATGAATTTGGCTAATTTTTATCATGGCAGAGCATGATGTTGTTTCTGGGGTGAGGTTTTTGGCGTCAACAAAAATCAGTAAGCGAAAATTGAAATTTTATTATCTGCACGAGCATCTCAAACAATCATCTTTTAATAATTCATTCCCATTGCATTTACAAAAGCTCTGATTAAAAAAAAAGTTAATTACTACGACAAATAGAACATAGAAAACTATCGTTTTGATCATGTGATTATATGAAATGAAATAAATAGGAAATGCGATATTTTTTTAAAACAATCAATGCGAGACAAAGTTTTTTTGGATCTTTTAAAATTCTAAAGGACTCATTCAATGAAACAGTTAAAATGAATAAAAATGTAATTTAACTCGCACGAGCACGTGGTGCTTGGCCGTTCAAGAAATGATGTCCTGACATGGCACATTGAAATACACATAGCAGATGACATTATAATCTTTTTTAAAGTATATTATTAAGACAAGAGAAAGGTTCTTATAGAGAGAAAAAAAATTGAAAAATTGCAAGGAAAATAGTAAAAACGACACTTGTCCCTACACTACTACCACCACGCTAATGGGGTTTGGCTTAACATGTTTTCGGTCAGTTATTTCAAACAATTCTGTTTATTTTCTTAAAGTTAATCGATTTTTCGAATTCATTTTGAAATAAAGCAGAATAAAGGAAATTAAAAATTTAATCTGTATCGCGTTACCCCAATTGGCATTGAAAACTCCCGAGTGTGCAGTGTGCTGTAATTGTTGATAACCGTCTTTTCATTTCTATTAAAAGTTTAAAAAATGTGCCTATAATTCAGTTGTAGCTATCTCAATCTCGATCGATAAATAAAATAGATTTGACTTGAATTTAAAGAAATACGTTCTTGATTTGCAGTTTTGCTTTTTTCAGGTACTCAATATAAATAAATTTTAACGTTAGCTATGTGCTTTTCCCTGCCTGCGAAGTCGCGGGTAAAAGCTAGTTTGTTAGTAAAAGAAGACAGAAAAACCCGCATAGAATTTTACAAGTAGAGGAGATTCACGATTTGAAACCGCTAACCATATTTTGAATATACCGAAGAAAGATGAAAAGTAAAGGATCTTTTTTTTTGTTTATCTCAAAAAAGTAACACAATAAGCGTTTTAAGAATGTATCAGAAAAAAATAGCTGATAATATACGTGTATTAATCAATTATAATTGCTGTTTATTTAGTTTGGATCTCCCTTTTTTACTTTCTCGTATATCATAAAAACGTATTGAAACTGTTGAAAGATTTCGAATTCAGGATTTTAGTGCATCTCTCCATTTTAAATTTCCATCAATTCAAAAAATGCCTTTTTGGAAAATGTCCGTCCGTGATAAAGATGAAAAAAAAAAAAAAAAAAAACCCGCTTTGAGCTAGATGGATTTAATTTGATATCCGGTAAATTTCCTGCTATTACTCACTTTCAGTAATGTGATACCATTTCTACTATTAATACAGTTTTCCATTTCAAAGAATTTATCTGGTTTTAAAACTGCAAAGTATAAAAAGAAATCTAATAATCAGCCTCGCCAACAATTAATATTGAAGTTAAAGTCATTTCAAACTAGCAAACTCTCCACAAAAAAATCCCCATCACAGTTCTGGACTTTTCTTACCCAGGAAATAGTAATATTTCTCATTCAACAAATGCAATAGAAGTTGTCACAAATAATAAGAAAATTCAATCACCACATTTAAATTCAGACACCCAGTGTATGTCAAAATACTTTTCTCACCAAGCTGGTATCGAGGAAATCGAATCCTTGACATCTGAAAATACCCGAGACCATGATTTTTAGGAAACCATAAAAGAAACTCATCCTGTTGTTTCAGAACCGTAATCGATAAACAAGACTTCCTTCGATAAATCTACTTTCAAAAAGGAGCACTTCAGTGGGTTTATTTTAAAACCTTTTATTCTGCAACATTAAACGCCCCTGTCCATGACAGGTACTTGAAAAACCTTGTCAAAAACTGTAGGATTTTTTTATCATCGTTTAAGCTCTTATCATTGTAAATTTGATTCCAAAATTTAACCAGATTGAAATGTTGGAATTTTTATTTTCTGTTAGTATTATGCTTATTATAAAATGAAGTTAAAAAGGAAGTTAGGAAATTTTTAAGCGGTGTTTTAATGCTTTATACAAAATGTTCGTTTTTTTTTATAACTGCTACTGTTTTGCAATATCAAATATTTGGTTTCCTCGTGTCTTTGCATTTATTATTTGTTTGGCGCTATATAGCCAAATTTGGCTATAGTGTCAATAAACCCGAATATCCAATCAACATTGAGTTTTACTGGAGATTGTGTATCGATGCTTACAGTATTTCTGAATTTGTTAATTAAAAAGAAAAATAGGCAAAGGAAGTTATATTGTTGTTCAAATTGAGGATACTTTTACAATCCAAAAAATAATGTGATGGTTATCAAAGGGTGTATTCTGAAGCTTTTTCAGACATTGTAATAATGACTGAACCCTTACAATGATCGAAGATAAAGTATATGCCTCAATATTTACGAACTGTATACAGGGCCTGCTAAGGCAGGGGCTTACGGAGCAGTTGCCCCTAAATAAATGTGGCCTTCCAAATCGAATAGAAATTTCGTTTTACGTTTCCTTTTTTAATTAATGTTCTTCATTACTAATGTAATGAAGTAGAGAGGGCCCCAAAGAAGTTTTTGCCCCGGGCCCCAACGAGGCTAAATCGGGCCGTGACGGTATATATTATTACTATGAAATGTTTATAGTAAGCCACAATATTCTTCCTTATCTAATATGATTCAAAAGGGGATTTGACATTATTCCATTTTGTATGCATGCATGCTTTGATATGCTCTCGCCTGTAATCATATATAAAATAATATTTGAACGGTTATGACTGATACAAACCTTTTCATCTTCATTCATGTACTAATGTTAGCATTTCAAATATGCAAATTATCATACATAGAATATGATGTATGCCTGAGTTTTCGCTCATTTTTTTTCTCTAAAACTATAGGTTTTCCCTTAAACTATAGTACAGTTTTCAGAAGATTTTTTATGCATTTTATATTATGCCGAAATTTTATAGTAAATTTAGGCATTAAGGTTATTTTCTAATCTTAAATTCCAAATTCTTTTGCCAATCGTACTAAATTGAGCCACAGCATTTTGAACCAGCTATTATGAGCCACTAGTTTGAGCAAATCATTTCACTTGACATCAAATATGTAGCTATTTAATCAGTATCGTATCTGTCAATTAGTCAACACTATAACCGTGGCTGATATGTAAATATAAGATTTTAGGCATGGTATAAAAAAGTGTCATTATATTTGTAATGGGAGAGGTCCCAGATCCTGTAATGACCATCTATGTGGTTGTTCATCACAACTGTAAATATTTCATCATGCGTTTCGTTTTTTTTTCTTAATAAATTGTGTTTGATTTAAACCTTTCCTTTGTCAGACCTAATCTTTGGAGACTTCTATTTGTCATCATTCCACTGCCAATTATTTTATTTTAAAATGTATATTCTAAAATATATATATATATATATATATATATATATATATATATATATATATATATATATATATATATATATAT
>JAOUZG010041980.1:0-18931 GCA_026289955.1 Argiope argentata
CGAATAGTGACTTATCTTAAAAACAAGATTGTATTTAAAATCCATGAAATTACAGACTGGCATTGTGTCTTTAATAATAGACGCATTAAAATTAATCATAATTTCATCTCACATTCGTCATTTATTTGATATATCTTCAATAAGATAGAAAAAAATTCAACATCAAAATTTATTTTAATTTGTTGAGCATTCAACATTCATGGAATTTCGATCTAACTATTTACTTTTCTATTAGTTACAGGATTGTTTGTAGATTTGCCTATTCACTGCATCAGGCGTTTCTAATTCTTATGTATGCAATATTCTTTTAAAATGGTCTATTAATATTCAGTTTTTCCGTGTTGATAGAGAGAAGATTTCTTTTTATTTCATGTAGTAAAAACTCTAAATATAGTAAAGCTAGGAAAAGTAGAAACTGAGTGAAGAAAAATCTCAAATAAAACAAGCTATTAAAGTAATTGGCATTAAATCTGGAAATATTTTACCTGATTACTTAAACATCCTCTACTGCATGATTTTGAAAGAATTTTTCAATTTAATAAAAAAAAACATTCACAAGAATAAAAGTAAGGAATGCGAGGAAGATAATTTCAAGAACTAAATTCAGACTTATTTTATTAATTAACAATTATCTATCACTAATTTAATTGCAAATAAAAAAAGTGAATATTAAAAAGGGTTAAAAACTGACAAAAGCGAAACTGTCTAAAAATCGACAAAATTTGTATTTGCATATATCTGACTAATAATATTTACAATTTTACTCGATTTTATCACGAAACCTTTGTTACCAGAAAAAAAATCAGGTTTAAATCTCGCTAAGCATTTCCATCATCAAATAGGATATCTCAAGTATTGACAGGAGCTACATTTTAATTAATCGTTTTAAATTTAAGAGTTTCTATTGATGTTAACAGTTCTTTGATTTTTTTGGGAGTTAAATACGGTTGCACACATAGTTTTCTCAACTTATTTTGAAAATCATTCGCAGTATTTAATTGATAGCTATATCTCAAGTACTTCAACTGTTTAAGTTATTTTTAGCTGGTTTTTTTTATTAACTGTACGTTTTATTTTAATAATCATTTAGCGAAATACATCAAATTAGTATAATAAATCAAATTTGAAGTCGATTGTTGAAACATAATCTGATAAGGGAGTGGAAAGAACAAATTAATCCGATAAAGGAGTGGCAACAGATTGCTAGCAAGAATCTAGTATAGAGATTTTTTTTTTTCAATGAAAGCAGCCTTCGATTTCAAAGCAACATCTGCGTTGTCAATGTTTCACCATATAACAACACATCGAATGATAAACAACATTTATGTTTGGAGCAGGTGAACAGACTTGCACCAGGAAAAAATTGAACAAATTACTCAGGGAAATTCGAAAATTATGCTTTGGACTGTAAAAAAGTTATCAATTTGATTTTTAAAAATGATACTACTAGTTTGAAAAAAAACCCCAACTTTACAAAACGACATTGATTGACCTGCAAATCAAACTGATCACTTTACAAATTTAGCATTATATCATAGGTAACTCCATCTTTTTTAAAAAATGGGCAATTTCAGAGATTTAACAAAATATATACACCATAAAATTATCCAATTCTTATAAAAGCATTATACTAATTCACATTTGCATTCCATTCAGCTTGGACTTTTACCTCACGACAGAACGAATCTTACCCCATTTAAGACCAATTCTTTCCCAATACTTTTAAATGAATGTACTTTTATCTCGGCAGTTTTGAAAAAAATATAATCGATAAATATTCAAATTGAATTATCCAGATCATTTCAGTGATCGAAGGCAGTTTTCATTTAAAGGCAAACCAAACCGAAAAGAATTCCACGTACTACTTCCGAGCTCAGGATGCAAGAACGTGAGAATGGATAGTTAACACAAAAAAAATCAACCAGAAAGAAAATTTAGGACGAAACTTATTGAAAGATGATCATACAACCTGTAGAAGTCATAATCTCAAAGATTCAGATATTGGGTTTTGATTTTTCAAAGGAACAGTAAATGGTCTGAAAACCTCAATTTGTATTTCAAAGAAAAAATATTTGATGCGATTTCTGAAACTCCAAAACGATTTAATGTTGACTTTCAATCTAAAGATTTGTAGTCCCATCGTAATTTAAGCTTGTAAAGTCATTTTTTAAATTTTATGACATTTTTTTTATGTTTTAACAATTTATTAAAAGCAGATAAAGTTTATCGTTCTAAATTTTTATTTCACTTCGATTAATTTTTCACTATAAATAATTTATATATAATAGAAATTTTTTAATGTAATGAAAAGTTAAAAGGGCGCATATTTGTCAATTAACTAGAAGTTAAGTCATCACAATAGCATTCAATACAAAACCAAAATGGCTATAAACTTTATAAAGTAAAAACCATTTTACTATCTCATATTAAACTATTTTAGTACATGAATGATGAATAGGTTTTCTATTATTAGCTCCAAGAAAGGAAGAGCAAAAAAAAGTTTGAAATAGCTATAGAAATCAAAGTTTAGAAACTCATTGAAGATTTAAAATTGAAATGAGGTAAGATTTTATTTTAAGTTCAAAATCTAAATACAGGATAAGTATTTTCATGTGGACAAATCATTATCGATAAAATATATATGGATATGAAAGGAAAAAAAATTTCAATGATTGCGCTTCGATTGAAAAATTTGTCGCGCTAATCAGTTTCAACAATTTTGTCACTTCTGTAATTTGGCCTGCTTTGTTGAAGTAATTTCGAATGGACAACTTTTATACGCGATTGGAAGAAATAGAAAACTCGCCTATTTTAAACCAGGATTTTGATACAATGTTTCAAAACTGACTCAAATAAATAATAAAAATAAAGTATGACACGAGACTTAAAAATAAAACTGCACCTTTGAAGTTAATCCGAAAGCATTCCACAGTTTGGTGTTTAGCACCCAATATGTATTATTCCTTCACAATTTTTAACTGGTATGTGTTTGACCGAGTGGTAGATTTTGGCGTCATCATTTAGGAAAAAAAAATCATTTAAAAATAAATTCGAATCTTTATTTTTAAAAATACTAAATATTTTAAATTTTTAAAATATATTAATAGGAAACTGTTTAAGTAACTTCCTGGTTTTCCTTTTATTTTTTTTTTTAAATCCCAATTGGCATTCCCACAAATTTTGCTACGAAATTCATTTTTATTCCATTGTTATCTTCATGTTCTTTACGTTACCCACATCACTTTTTAAAATTAAGTGAGATATTAAGGTTGAAAATCTTGGAATAAGATTTTTAAAATTACACTTATTTGGTAATGAATGTTTTCATAGTCATTCTATTTAAAACATTTCTAACAGACAAAAACATTAGAACCTCAATAATATCTTAATATATATAAATTACGTTTCATGTTGTTTGTCCTCGATAGACTCCTAAACCGATTTTAATAAAATTTACACACCACTTGCAGTTTGATCCACCTTAAAAGATAGGATAGTTTATTTTTCGAAATATCAATTAGTATGGGAGAAATTAAAATCCCTAAATTTCTGTGAAATTAAAACCTGTACTGTTACTTTCCGAGTGAAACACAGCCTTCCGGAGCAGCGATCGCTGATGCGTACCTTTTCGTCCCGTAAAATCGTGTTTTTCAAATTGCCATATCGCAGTGGAATCGCATGGACTTTCTATCGCAGACCACGGAGATATAATTTATTTTACGAAATATGGACGCAAAAATTAATCAGATTTTCATTTAAAAAAACGTCCATTTTGACGTGTATTTCTCGATTGGCCCTGTAAAATAGACGTTTAGCTGGAAAAATACAGAAAATATGTTTCTTGAAAGACAATACGATGTAATATGCTGCAATACAATTAAAAAACCGAATTTCTAAAGCTGAATTTTTGGCGAATTTTTTAACGAAGAGGTGAAATTTCGCTTTAATATTTAACTACGCCTAAACTTTTCAATATAACTTATCAAATGTTAAGTAAAAAAAAATATTAAGTTTTTCAAAATCGTGTGAAAGTTTGAAAAAATCTGACAAAAAATTGCGCATTAAATTTTTTTTTGTTCTTTATTGGGTTTTCCTCTTCAACATTACAAGTCCAATCCATTGATAAATAAAAATGAGACTAAACATTTTTATATATAGTTTGGCAATTTGATCAATTTTGAAAACAATCCAGCAAAAATTACGCGTCTTATGAATGCATTCCAAGTTTTCCACCTCACATACTTCACCTGAAAGTTGGGACAACAGCTACTAAGAAACCTTTGTCCACCAAAGTTATGCAATGGCACCAGACTACAAGTGACTAGACTTAATAAGTATGTAATCGAAGCTACGATAATTACTGGATATGCTCGAGGAGAGTTGGTTTTAATACCCCGCATTCCACTAATTCCGTCGGACTATCCTTTTGAATTGAGAAGAGTGCAGTTTCCTGTAAAAGTTTGCTTTGCAACAACCGTTAATAAGCCACAAGGACAGACATTAAAAGTAGCAGGGATCAATTTAAGAGGAGACTGGCCGTGTAAAAAACAATTTTATGTAGCTTGCTCCAGAGTCAGTTCATCAAGCAGCTTAATAATTTTAGCATCAGAAAACTCCCCCCAAAAATGTTGTATACAAAGAAGTTCTTGCTTAAACGTAGGTATAACAATAAAATGTGGATGGCCGGCGTTTGCAAAGAAAACCAATACTTTACAAGGATCTTTAAGGACAGTTAAGGATAAAGGCATAGATATAAGGTGTCCAGGGTCGCCGATACCCTTTCAACATTAGAAAAAAATTATATGTTATTATTATAGTTTATTTTCTTAACTAAGTGCACGAAGCACTGTTATCCTGCTCTAATTCCATTACCCGAGCAATGCCGGGTACGGGAATGCTAGTGTGTGTGTATATATTATATATATATAAATTAAAAAGAATTGCAGATCTACTTGCAGTCTTGAATAGTAATCACATTTCTATTTTTTTTATGATTCATGCGTAATCGAGCAACAATTTAATTGATATATTTAATCCTCATCCAACAGACTGAATATCATGAATAGTGTTACGAAATGAGTTAATTTCAATGAATACATTTCATTCGTGTTTTTACATAGTTTGGACAGTTATTACGGCCTTTACAAACGAATACAAAGGGAGATGGAATAACATCAACTTCATAGCTTTCATTAGTATTAAAATATCTTTGTTTATTGAAGGAACTATTTTCCCTTAGTTTTTCCAAAATGATTTTTTCCAAACGATTGAATCCAGAAACTTGAAAAACATTTCAGAAAGAGAAAAAAATTGAAAAGATTTTCCGAAATTATTGAAATTTTCCTACGAATCAAAAGTCACATTACCATTCCTATTTCATACTCCATATTTTGTTATATCTTCCTCACCACGGAAAAAGGTCAACTTGCAGCAGGAACGTCAACAAAAGAAAAATGAAAGCATTTGAGAGGAGACGAGATAAATTCTGAACTACGCGTTACATTTCGCCTTCTTCAATTTCAGTTGGATTCATTGCATTATCCGCTGCTAAATATTAACTACAATCTTTCCCAATCCGAACATTTTATTCAAGCACTAAAACAAAGCACTGAAACTACAGTCTTGGCGGATGGTGAATTTAAACACTCTTCAGCCTGTGGAAACTTGTGTAGCATTTCCACGGGCAAGAAAAAAAGTAATGACAGGCATAGTGAAACATCTAAAGATCGTACTTAGAATTCAAAGCTTGCGTCAGTGTTTAAGGGCTCCTTTGCAAGGATGATATTGATTAGAAATTAGATCTGATTAATGCTTATCAGCACCTATCCCTTCTGGGATATATTCCACATTTACCGATCATATGTTGTTATGAAAGTTGAATTAAACGCTTCGAATTCATTCATTGGTAAAATGCAAGTATGCTTTTTCTTTATACACAACAGACTCGCTAATAACAGCTTTTTTTTTTCCTAACGCTTATTTTCAAATCTGCTAATCTTGCCATAGTGTCCCAATACATTGCCAAAAGTTACGTTTTAGGTCCTATGATTTATAAGTAAATAAAACCCTTTTATAGGATCATACAATTAGGAAGTTTAGTCCTATGACATTTATGACAGCGGCGGATTTATGATTAGTCGTCTAATATATAGAGATTATTAGATGCTGGCCGGATTCAAACTTTAAACTCAAAGCTATTTTACTCATGAGGCCCCATTCAATCGCGTTCACAACTGGGAAACTGAAGCTGCTGCTGGCTGAGAAGGAATGCAGGCATCCCGCATTAAAACGTGATGAGGTCCTAGGCAACTTTAAAAATGACCTTTTTTCAATAAGAGTTACTACTAGGAAGTGTAGGCAGCTCGGTTTAGACTTGGGTGGGGGAGAGTGCGATTAAAAAGAATCCCATTTGGCACAGGTAAGCTGTTGTTCACTAGTTGCCAAAGAAATTTGTTTACTTGCAAATCTTCTGAATGAATAAAATATTAGAGATACAATGTGTGCACATACGGAATTATTAAAATTAAGTGAATTTAGGCATAATTACATGTTTAATAAATATTTAAATATTGGCTTACTGACTGAGTTATGCCACTTGTAAGTAATGGCAAAATTAATTATGTTTATTATTTCCTTGTAATAAATTATGATCCAAAAGCTTTAAGGTTCTAGTTATTAACTTCGAATTTTTTTTATCATTTTTCATTCAATTAAATATTTTTTATTCAATAATATTTTTATAACTCATCTCTAAACTATTTACTGAGCATGACGAAATATTTTGTCATACGCGAACTACTACTGTAATGGGCATGGCGACATTTTTCTTTATGGAAATTCCCCTTAATATTTTGAACGTTCCATTGTCCCCATTGTGAAACGAGTTGAACAAAAGTTTACTCCCCACTTAACAGATTAAGAAAGTATCCGAGAAATAAAAACCGAATTTAAGCTGAATATATAAAATGGGGAAAGTTACTTCAGCATCTAGTATTGGAAATAAAGTAATAAAAATATGTATATTTCTCTGAAAACAGTAAAAAGAAAATATTAAGAAAGCGACCGAGTTCAATCATAAATGCACAATTAAATGGATTAATTTTTATGCGAAGAACTTATTTGGATTGCATGGGGCCTCTAAATGCTTCAATCCACCACTGATATTGAGATGTCAGTTAAATGTCTCTTTATTAATAAAGAAAGGTTTCTTTGTTTTAAAGTTTAAGTAACGTCGCCCTTCCCAATCTTACATTTTTCACCATCCTCGGCCAAGACTGCAGTGAAAAGAATATATCGCCCGATTCCCTGTAGATGTACACAATAAATAAAAATTCATCCCATTTATTTGACAAGTGGAGATGCACGAACAGACGCTGTGGTCTGCCGAACACTGTGGGATTCATTCCCGGTCATTAGGAATGTTGTGTCGAGTGAATCCCACGAAACGCTCGAAGAGTGACAGGGACGAAGCTGAGTGAGAAGCCGAATCGAGATGCTGATCAGAGGGGGAGGACTCCCTCAACATTGAACATGCACAGTTAAGTAATTGCATTAAAACATTCACGAGTGCATAAATGTATATTTATAAATACAATTTCATCATAAAAGCATAAAAATTTAAAATCATATGCAAATGTAATAAAAAAAACAACCTTTGCATTCTGAAGGCGATTTCACTGTGGCTATAATACGGAAACAACAACAAAAAAAACTATTACCATTTTTTGAATAGATTGTTTAACACCTATTACTTAACATATTAAAATAACCCGATTCTATCATTAACTATAATAATTCATTCCTTTCCTTTTAAATCAAAAAGAGTCAAGAAAAATTAATTAAATATAAACTTACAGGAATCATCAACTTTTTAAAACTAATTCAGTGAATAATGAAGGTAGCGGTCTGAAATATAACTTTTCATTAGCAATATAGTCATTTACCAACTAGACAAATATTTAAACTTTTATAATTTTGTCTTATAATGTCTTTCCAAACTATGCGATTATCATCCTCAGTGCATTATACGGAATTCCGTCTTAATTCAAGTTTATTAAAAATAGTTTGATGAAATTAATTTCATTTGCAGAATAATTAGATGGTCATTGATTACATAAAATTTTGCATTTTAAAACATCAGTATTATTTATGAATTTAAAGTAATCGCCTAGAATAATCAGAAACCCCAAATAAAAAAAATAACTTCAAACTGTCAAGGAAAAAATTAGTTCCGATATTTAAAAATAAATTGAATGAATATAAATCGGAAGCCCTATGTTGATCAAAGGTAAAAACGTTCAATTTGCCGCATTTTGAATGCTGAAAGTGCCAAAAAAGTCACTTCTGATGCTTTCAAACAAGTAAATACAAAAGAATATGAATCCGAAACTTTTAATTATTCTTCAGTTTACTAATTTGGAGAATGTTTATATAGCGCCTTACAAGCAGTAAATAATGAACGATGGAAAATTTAAAACGTTATGAGAATTAAGATGTTTGATTTCTTCGAGCCCCTATCCTTAGCATAAACTGAAGCTTCCGTGCATCGAATTACCGATTTTTTATTTTAATTAAAAATTAAGCAGTTTAAAATGAATACATCCCTTAGAAATACTTTAATATCTCAAAGATCATTTTATTATTTCAATTTCTATAATAAATGTTCCAAATAGAAAGTGCTAATTAATAGGGAGTTAAATTCGAAAGCCATGCTCTTAAATGTAATTAAATTTATCAGAATTAAATTTAAAAATTCCAATTAATTTTCATTAGCATTTAAGTTTTACACAGCATCGATGATAAGGCAAATGATTTCGTATTAATCGATTTGATTTCCAAGTTTCTTTATTAGATGAGGAATGAGAGTATATTTATCTGCAAAACTTGAAAGATTAAACTGACAATATCGGTTTTTATCAAATTCTACTTCTTGTTGATAGCTTTTAATATCTAATTTTAGTGCTAATATCTAATTATCAGACACAATAAGCAAGACCCATCATTATTGAAGAGTAAAGATAGAAAAAAAAACCCATAATGAATAAAAATTAATGAACTTTATTTTCATCATAGTAAGTACCACGATTAGAAGCCATTGTGCATGAAATTGGACCTTCAGAATGCAGAAGCGTTTTTTAAAGGAAATATTATTCACGTTATAATACTCACCAGGAAACTTAATGAAACTCTTTTACTTAAAACATACTTACCTTAAATACTCCTATATTTTACACTTTAATTTTTAAAAATTATTCAAATATTATTCAATGAAGGTGAGCCCATTTGTCTTTATTTATGTCAATATGATGTTCTATAACTATATTCTATAACTTACAAGAAAATTTAATAATAAGAAAAATTACTTTGAAAGAACTAATAATTCTATAGATGAGACATAAAAATAGCTTATAAACGAAAAATTACTCAATTTTTTTTGAAAACAAATACAGCAGTAATTGCTTTTCATTTAAAGTGACATAATTATCATTACTTCAAACTGTTTCAACTTCTTTGGAAAATGCGCATCTAAATTGTAATAAGCATATATATTATAAAAATAAATAATTATAAACTTAATTAAACAATTATATAAATATAATTAAACAATTTTATAAATAAAATAAATGTCATTGAAAGAATTCGTCACAGTAAAACTTTTCCCATGACGAGTATACTCGTCAAAAACAGTTAATTAGTTAAAGTTTATTTTTTCAAATCTTAAGAAATTCGTCCGTAATTAATAAAAAAATAAAGCAATATTTAATTGTGTTTCAAGAAATGTATTAAAATTTAATTTAATATTTGATATTCCTTATTGTCTGGCTCATTCCAAATTTGAAGTTTTGGAAATGAGCCACAAAAATATGAAAATTTATTTTTACATATTTAACATATTCATAGATATTACTGAACAAGAATGAAAAATTCGAAGTCACAGATTCAATTACTATAAATCAACAGCAAATTCAGAATTTAAAAAATCAACAGTGCTTTCAATATACGATTTTATTTATGTATTTACGACAAGAGAACGACTTTAAAAAAAGATTCGCCTACTAAAATATGTGAAATTTTAGTCCATATAAAATCAAATCATTAAGATTAATTTTAAGCTGTTAAACATTATGAAAACAAAACAAAACTGTTGTGGGAGCAATATAAATTAATATTTTACACGAATGCCAACAAATTCTAACCTCAATAGAGTTTTAATTTCTTCTAGAATAATGAAAAGCTATTTCTTTTAGAAAAGAATAAGAACTTTAAGATGCGTTATAGTTTATTAATGTGATATATTTTATACAGCTTAGAGCTTTATTTAAATAGTTAAAAATTTTCATCTACTTAAAGGTCAGATGTATTCCAAATAAATTAAACTCGATGTTTAACAGCCGGTGAAATCGAAATCGAATTACTTGATGCATTAAATCTAAAACATATAATTTTAAGCAACGATATAAAAAAGGTCTTTACTAGTAGTCGTAAATTTTTATAGAATTCTTCCCATCCAAATAAGAACATAAAATCATTCCAATCTAAAAATGAAATTGCTAGTAAAACATTCGATAGTAAAAATGGAATAACACTCACCCATAAGTTGCTTGTAATAATCTAAGACATGCCAATAGCACAATCAACGACGATTTCCCGAATCCTATCAGAAACAAATGTATTTTAATTTAAGTTAGTACAGTTAAATGCAGTATTAAATGAGAACATATCCATTGAAGTTGAACAAAAAAACATATCCATTGAACATATCCATTGAAAAAAACAAAAAAAATTAGTAAATTAAAAGTAAAAAAAAAATTGAATGCATAAACATAATCCTAAATAAGGTACTGAAATAAATGCTATGTATTAATTATTAAATCCTGACAAATATAAAATTTAGAATTAGTCAATTAAGATTTAAAATTAGTTTTTAATATTCCATTGAAATTTCAAGATTGATATAATATAACTTACATGGTTTATGACAGTCGTATCTTTGTACTTGTTATTTCACCCATGAAGGTACATTTTCATTTTTAAAGCTTAACTGATTAATTGCTTTAAATATAATGATATCTTGAATATTTATAAAATTCACAACATTCGAAATTTAATTGAAATCAATCGATCAACAGATAAATCTTAAAAATGTTAAAATGATATATTTCCATCAAGATTGTACAGATGTAGAAAATTTCAGATCTACAATGCATTAGGAAGAGAAAATATCTGATAACCAAATCCAATTTTGAAGAAGTTATGTAAAATCACTTGAAAGAAATTTTGAAAATTTTGCAATATTTATTAATATGAAAGTTTGCATTAAGAAGTTTTAAGAAACTCTAGTGTGGCAAAAATATGTAACTTTTGACACTTCATAGTTTTTTCAGCCAACTTCGCAATTTTTTTAGGGTACAAAAAATATCGAATTATTTGTTCCAAATTTTCCTGATAAATAGATCTTAGTTTTCGCGCAAAAATAAATCTATAGTCTGATACAATCATCATATACAGAGATTCGACTGATAAATATCATGAACTTCTAAATTTCTTTACTTTATGCAGCATTTAAACTGTAAAATCTTTTTTAATAAAACATATTGCCGATTCTGTTTCTCAGAAACTACCAAATAAATCTAAATTTTAAAGCCGAATTTGCCAAAAGGAGTTGAATTTTCGATAGATTTTTTAAATAAAATTTATAACCTGAAAAAAATTGCACATTATATAAGCATAAATAATGAGATTAGAAAGAAAATTCAAATACTTTTATAAGGTTTTATAAAGAAAACTGTTCAAAAACGAAATTTCATGTAAAAAGTATTTAAAACTTTCTCCCAAAATAATCCTATTTCTAATGTAAAACGTTACAAGAACTAATATTTAGGGAATAGAAATACAGCAAAAGCATCCCTATCGGCGATTTACACAATTGGCATACATTAGCCAATGCAAATGATTCCAAACATCAACTAAACTTTGCACTCAGGAGAAAAGAAAAACTTATACCAGCTAACTTGGCCGCCATATTAATTCATTTCATTGAAGAGAAACAAATTCCAAACAGGAAAAACTACGTTCAAGACGACTTTTCTAAACATCAAGAGGCAGAGCAGATGTTTTTACAGAATCATTCGATCGCTATTTTCCTTTTTTATTCATTATTTGGTGATATATTTCACATTGAAAGCATTTGTTCCTCGAGCCCAGATCGAAACACGAATCCTTTGTACAACAAAAATAAACAATTATATATACGAGGATAAAGATTACTTTCAATGCTTAGGAAGCAGACAATTGTAGGTATTGTAGATTCGTTATTTATAAAAATTAATGTGATAGTTTTTATTGTTATTAGGTTTTTATAAAAATCACTCTTATTAACTTCAAAACGATGCATCCTTTAAGGGTACAATGGATGTTGAAACCAAAATTTCTCAATTTTTGAGGAATTGTTTTGAAAATTTCATGGTAAATGCATTTTATCAATCTAATGCATCACAACAAATTTCATCAAAATTTATTGATAACTTTTTAATTTTGTTAGAAAATTTTTTTTAAAAAATGAAAATATTGTAGAATTTCAAATTGTTCCATGCGCATAAAAATAGAACATAAATGAACTATTTTAGTGTTTTCAGATACATTTTTTAATTATACAAAATATTTTGCATGTTTAAATTAATTCAAAATATGATTTTTCTTTTAAAACTTGCCATTATTGACTTTTTTGAAATTTTTTTAAAAAATCAATGCAATAATATTACTTGAGGTCTTCAATAAAAAAATATAAACCACATAATTTATCTTAAAATGCAAAATTATATTATCATATGTTCATACAGCATAAGATAAAAGTTTCAGAGTTGTAACTAAAAATAAAATGCGCATGGAGTATTTTAAAATTTGGGCAGCATCATAAAATTTCATTTTGAGAAAAAGCTAAAAATACATTTCAATGGTTCCTACAGACCAGAAACATAATTGAAACAATTTAAATATGTTAAATATTTGTGTTTATTGAAAAGATTGTTTATTTTATGTAATATTTACATCCATAGATTAATAATATATTTGTAAGAATCCACAAATCATATAAAGAAAATACTTTAGGTGAAGCAAAACCAACTACTTTTTTTTCATTAAAAAAAGTTCAAATAAAAATTAGACTTGTTTAATAACATTTAATAGGCCACAAAGATTAATTTATATTCATATAACATTTTTAAACTATATATACAGCCATAAACATACAAAATTTGAAGCAAATCAAAATAGACCTGCTGCATAAATTATATCCTCATGTTTTTCTTCTAATTTGACATGTGCTGATTTTTTGAATTTTTTTTCATTTCATTGTTATTATATGATGACAATATGATACATGCTTATAAGATACAATTTATTTTATATGATTAACTATTTTTTTTCTGAGTAATAATTAAAACAGCAATCAAATTTTGATATATTTTCTTTGTCGAGACAAGAAGGGCTTTACAACTTTGTTGTTCACTGCAAAGACTTTTTTTCTGAAAGTTCCTCACTAAATGCAGAATCAAATTCCTTACCATATTTAGCACAGGATAGACACATTTTTGAAGAATAAACAAAAAAACTTGCTTAAAATATTTGAAATTTTTTTTCCTGAAATTCATGACAAAGAATATTCTTCAAAAAAGAATACTAAAGTGTTTGCACAGAACAATGTAACTATTGTACACAATTTTAAGATAATGAATTCAATATTTCAGGTTTATTGCATTTGGTAGAAACTTCAAATTGTCATTAAAATTGCTTGGTTATGAATCAAATGATTTCTTTGTCAATCTTAGCATTTTAAAACTTTGTCTGCTTTCATTTGGACGACCTATTAGGCTTTCGGAAGTGAAAACTGATTAAATTCTTTTTTAAAAAAATTTAGAAAAACAAAAACAAAAAAAGATAGTTAAAAATAGAGTAAATTTCAATTTTAAACCTCAATAGAACTGCTTTTGTATCTAATTTCAAAGAAACTAAAACGAGCAATTCGAATACGAAATGTACTAAGAACGAATAAACAAACAATAAAAGAAAGAAAAAGTAGAAGTTTTTAACATCTGCCAAAGCAAAAACAACAGCATAAAATCAGAATTAAAAAATAAGATCCACTAGAGCGCTTGGATGAAAACGAAATTTTTTTTTACAGCAGCTGTCCAAATGAAAACAAGTGGGCGTGGCATCCTAATAACAATAACAAAACGCTGATATTGAGCAAACGAATTAAGATATCAAAATAATTTTTTTGCCAAACGATAGCTTACAGTTTAAATACACATAAAAGATCAAAATAAAAATTTCGCAAATTTCATCGATCTTTTACATTTTCATCGTCCATTGTACCCTTAAAATGGGGAATCAGATTCAACACAGGAGTACAAGGAGTTAATCTAAATTAAGTATAACCGGAAGTTAACTATAAAATCGTAACAATCTCTCTCTCATACTTTAGGAGGCCATTAATTACATGAGAAAAAAATGTTTTTTGTTTATCTAATTTGATAAAAATACGTTTCTAAGAATGAAAGCAGTATTAAGGTACAGACAGCGAGGAAGGAATAATTGTTCAAATCAAGATTTTTTAAACGTATATTTTCAAGAACATTTATTTTTTTTCAAAGATAAATGGCAAATTAATATCAGCTTCAGATACTTTTTTTGATGCTTTAAAAATACCCTGACTTTGTATAAAATGTCTACAATAATCTCGCTCTTTGATATAAATAAATAGTTGTCATAAAAAATTATATTTGAGACTGGTCACTAAAATACTGGTCGTATTAAAATGACCTCACTTGACGTATAGAAGTTAAGAACATGAATTCTTTATGTTCCTTATAATAAAAAAGTAATTGTATGTAATTTTATTTTATAAAATATTTTATGCTTATCAAAAAAAAAAAATTTTTTTTTCTGACTATTTAGAAATGTCGGGACTTTCCAATTCAGCAAAGATTATAATTGCATATATTTGATTTCGGATTAACAAAAATTCTTTTCTGCACAGTTAGACTGAAGATTGTTTGTGAACTCGTTAGCTCAAGAATGCAAAGAACATGAAATCTAACACATTATGTAATTTCTGGGAACGCACATCTCCAATTCCGGAAGAAATACAATTAAGGACTGACGATTAATTTCTGTTTTAGTGCATGTGAGAGGGATAATTCAACAATGCAACAAGCTAGATAGCTGAAATTTGTTGTGTGATCCTGACAACTACATAAAATACTATTTAATCTCAATCAAAGATAGAAGAATTCTAAAAAAAGATATTTCTTTCACAAAATACAAAAGAAGCGAGATTTTTTACTCAACATTCCGTTTAGCTTCATATTTATTACAGATATATTTTATAATACATGCTAAAGTTTAGTGCAAAAGGATTCAATTTTCCGAACTTAAGGTACATGTTCGACTTCAACAAAAAGAAATGTTTTCATTGAACTGTCACTTTCGCTTCAAACTAAAGTTCAAATTTTAAAGGAGGCAGACAGCAAATAATAGAGATGCATAATACAATGAAATAGAATGCTCGATACAATTATCAAATAACAGCTTCTATAATACCTTGAGTTATACCTCTAACAAAATGTTCAGATTAAAAATATTTTTATAAATAAGCTATTATGGAAACAAAAATATTACTTAAATCATTTAATTAAAAATATTAGCCAGTATTCAATTCTGCTGAATCACATGTCCGCCAAAAGTGGCTAGTATTTTAATAAAAATATCTCCATCTACATTAAACACTGGCAAGTACATGACAGCCTCTTCCCAATATAAATCAGGTAAGTGATCTCCAAAAAATTTACTCTTATACAATAATAAAGGAGTTATTTAAGAGATTGACTTACATGATTCTGGCGCACAACAGTTACAAAATATTAAATTTTTGCACGAATCTAGCCTTTTTATTGAATCATGTCATCCTTCACGAGTTAGTTGGCGATTAATCTCCATTTAATAAAATCCAGAAATTAAATAAGTTTTCTAGACCAATTCAAAATAAAATAAAATACAAAGAGGCACTTGTCACAAAATTTGATATTATAAACTTTGCGTCATTGGATTATCGCGTTTGCATGCTTATAAAAGTGCAGCTCGAAAACGATAACTACTTTTGTTGGTTTTGGATCAAAAGGGAATACGTTTCTGGACTATAGATTTTAATTCTGAATATCAAATTTTATCCATCTAGCTCGCTTAGTTCTGTAGTTATTTCGTTGAACTATATTGAAACAACAGGGCAAGCATACTTTCCCTGACTGCGTTTTGTTTAACATTTGATAGAGATCTACAAAAATAAAATAAAAACCATAAAACAAAATTCATTCGTCTAGAATTGCTTTTAAATTATCTTTCCAACTTAACTACAGTCCAACTCAATGACTTCTAAAACGTATAGATTCGTCAAAATCTCGAACTCTAATTATTTGACGATTACAGCGTTTTCTACTATACTACTACCTATATTAAGACAGTAAAAAAAAGCACGAAACCTTATTAATGAAGAGTAACAAGTCTTCTTACACAAGCACCGACAAGATTTCTTTTCGTTAAGTCGTTAACAGAATTGCAAATACTAAATAAAAATCGCAGAACCGTAACAGTAATCTGATTTAAAAATTTTGAAACAGAAAAAATATCGAATCAATTTTGAAAAATTAATTTTGTTCCATTTTATTTTGTCAAAATGATAGTTTGATCAAAAGTATTGTAATAAACATACAATAATTCAATTATTCCTCATTGTTAAAATACTAATAATTATATACCTTACAATTACTAAAATAGCTAATGGGAGCATTTAATCATTCTTAAACAAAACAGAAGTTAAATTTAATAAAATAATTATGCCAAATGAATTAAAATAAACACAGAAGCAAAACAAGTATAACTAATTGAATAATGAAATAATTTTATGCAAAAATATGGTATTATTGTATAAATGAATATTAATTGTACTCAAGAATAATAAAATTTCATTTTGAAAATGAATTAACATTTCCGTTAAAGGAAAAGCTGAATACTTTTTATGGCACTTTTCCGTTAGCTAGGTGCAAGTGAAAAAATCGCCAAATAATGTAGAGCCAAATATCTCGATGAATTCTGCCTGATTTCTTAGAGATTTTAAAGCAAAAAATCACTAAATAATGTAGAATTTCGTCAAATTTCTTTACCAATTTTTCACTGGGTCCCCGACTAACGGAAAAGTACCAAATTTTTATTAGCATAATCAAGATTCGAAATCACGCTTTTATATAATACAAAAACTTATTATAGTATTATGATAATATGAAGACATTTCGAACTGAGAGAATGAAAACATATAAATTAGATTATCCTAGATAAATAAAGAATTAACGAAGATTTTAAATCGAACAGAGCATTATTTGTTATTAACACATTCATTTCGATCAACGAATTAGATAGAAGCTTTAAAAGTTAAGACGGTAAATACAATCGATGTTGACAATTTATACAAAAAAAAAGGTTAAACAAACTTATCCTATATATAGATATTTATTATGTAGCAATCGCTTAGAATCTTTGGTAAATTTAACACTCAGAAAATATTCATTAGACATCCGTTCGAAGAAATCGTTAAATATATTTAAAAATAAAATGTTGCAGGAAAATAAACTTACCTAATTACTGTTATTTAAAATAAATTCTGGATGGAAATCAAGAATGGGTTCAAAATTCCAACACACTACTCCTAGTTTTTCTTTCTTAGTAATGAAATCAAAGTGCGAACTAAACGAAAACAGAGTTTCAACCAACCCCGTGAGAGAATGCGCGCGCAGATGAATCATCCTATTTGAAGCCGATTTTCTAGAAAGTTCAGCATTAATTTACGCAGGTGCATAGAAATATGTTAATTAGATTTCCAATCGAAATGGTTGTCTCTCTTCTTTAATATTTTTATTTCTTACCAAATGTTTATAAGCATCCACTTGAATATAATGCTCAGAAAAATTGTTTTGAATATTAAATATTGTTTATTTTAGAAAAAAAAATAATGGCGATTTTTTTACTTTTAAAGTTTGGAAGTAATTTAGCAGAAAATAGAAATATTTAAGCATTTGTTTATTACTTAAATAAATAAACATTATAAAATGTTTCGGGTTGTCTATTTTTTTTCCTTCTTATTTATTATTAAGTCATTCTTTTTAAAAATTTGAACTTTACATTTTTAATTATTAACTTTTAAAGAATTCTTTTTAATTTTTCATGTACATAAAATAGTAACAATTCTTTAAATAATAATTCTTTCCTATCATTATATTTTGACATGTCTGAAACTATTTTTTGCATCATTTTTCTAGATCAGGTGAGACATTTCCGGTTAGGTTTTTTAATATTCAATAGCAGATCTAGGCAATTTTTGACTCGCAGTAAAGCACATTATGAGTCCTCTCTTTTAAAAATCGGTTAGATTTGACTTCACATTCTTAGCTTAATCAACAAATTAATGATTTATTTTAGATTGCTATTTTTTATTTTAGTAAATTTATGAAATCCAAATCTATCTGAAAAAAAATTAATCATTTTGAAATTCAATTAAAAATAAATATTTCCTGAACCGAACTTATAAAAGACACATTGTATTTAGGGAGCGCTAACGCTGCTACAACTAAAGTACAAATTAACTTTAAAAAATTAGAAATGAGTATTATTTAAAAGCAAAAAAAGAGCCGAACAAAAATAATATGATGAATACGGCCTGAAGACTTTTTCAAGGGTCTCTCTCAGGCAAGGATTCAAATCAGGAATATTTTCTGTGAGGGGTTTGATTGTTGTTCTCGGTATCCGAAAATCTCAAGAAATTGGGATTTTGGAGTTGAAAAAAAAAGACACCCAAGAAATTGTCTTCAAAATTTTTATTTCTTGG
>JAOUZG010041992.1:0-10627 GCA_026289955.1 Argiope argentata
AATTTATGAAATAATTTTTTAAAATAATAAGTTTAATTAATTTTTTTGCAAAAAATAATTTGAATTTTTTTAAAAAATATATGTGAAAATAATTTTGTTAAAAAAAACCTAAATGGTCCAGATTTTATCTTTAGCATAATAAAACTTAATAAATCCATAAAACATCAAGCCAAATTAAAAATATTTAATGCTTGAGCCGTTTTACACACTCGCAGGTGTCAGTTTTCGGTTAGTTTTCAGAAGAATAAAAAATGAAACATTTTGAATGAATATTTAATTAATAAGAGTAATGTAATAAATTTTATACATTTCTTTTTTTTTTGGTCATAGGTTTTTATATAAATATACATGGAGCAAATTTATTATATGCTTATTAATTATGAGGCATGATATTCAGTATATTTTAAGTAAGCATTTGTATTAAAATATCAATAGTAGATTCTAATAATGCCGATAAGGCTACTAACAGCTGCAGGAAAATTTTAAGAAAATAATTAACCTAACTGTCAAATTTTTAAAAAAATTAATATTGATTATTTTTATATTAATAAACTACAAATGCTGCTGTGTATTATTAGAGAATTATTAAAATCATTCTTTAAAGTGTAAATAGTTATTATTTATAATGGGATATTAATCGTTTGTGAACTCCTAATGTTATATTAAACTTAATAGATCATGTAAGATGTTGAGTTTAATTCCTTTTCTCCGCTCTAAATTTATTATTCCTTCCTTATCTTGCCAGAATAATTAAATGCTTAAATTTGAAAGTAAAGCAATTATTAACTAATGATTATAACTAAATTCCTCAGAATTATATGTGTTGTGATTTAAGACACTTTACAAGCCTGCTGCCAGTTATCTGTCAGCAATTTAAGCCTTGTGAGCGTTTCTTGTTTTTCCAGTAGCGTCAATTGGGGCCCAGACTACGACTCGGTTACTTCTTGCTTCGCATTCGCTTGCACAACCCCTTTTTATACGTTAGGGGGCACATTCCTATCTCACAGATAGAACACAGAAGAACAACCATGCCCGAACTGGGACACCCAGATCACTGAGGAGACGCGCTACCCCTAGGCCAGGACGCCGGCCCAAGAACTTTATTATTTAAATTACTATTAACTATTATTATTTTAAAAGTTAATCTAATACTTTTAAATGTTAATTATAAAGTATTATTATTTTAAAAATAAATAAACATAAGCGTATATATTTTAACAAAACTAGTGAAATAAAAAGATTAGCTAAATCAAATAATTAATACATTGATCAAACTAAACTTGCATTAAAATTTAAAATGGAGTTGGACTCTTATTTAATCCTTATCCTCGTAATGTATATTATCAAAGGCTGTGAAATGTTTACATCTGCGACTGCAAAAAATCTTATTTCAAAAACAAATGAAATATTTCTTCCTATAGTTCGAAAGCAAACATTTTGATACAGATGAAGAGTATATTTTCAGTAGATAGTATATTTCAGAGATGATGTAGATGAGTAGATTTCTATTAAAATTTGATTGAAATCTAAAAATTGATTTTAATTCCATATACCATATTTCATTGATCTATATCAAAACATATTTTAGTTATATTCGTGGAGAAACAGATTTCCTCTGGATGGATTTCGTTCAAAATTTCATTGAAATGTACAAAACTGACTTTGATTACATTTTCAAAATTTTATAGGATTAGATCAAAACGTTTTTTGAGATTTTATATTCACAGAGGGACAGACTTCCTCTGGGCGGATTTCATTCCAAATTTGATTGAAATTGACAAAACTGACTTTAATTCTATATGCAAAATTCTATTGCATTTGATCAAAACGTTTTTTGAGTTGTCATATTCACAGAGAGACAGATATTCCCATTTCGAATTTTTTGATGATTGAAATATTCTTTCTATACCGAAAAGTTAAAAACTATAAAATTTTAGTAATAATCAACTTGCAGAAAAGAAGAAAGGTGATTTGTTTTGTAGTTTTTAAACCAACAGAGATACAAATTTTTTTGTATTATCTATCTAAATATGAATGTGAATCGTGGTATCACGATAAAACTGCACTCTTTATTAATTGTGAAAAAACAAGGACAATGTTGGTTCTTGATTTTTCACTATTAATTTAGAGTTTATGTGTAAAATTCGAGTATTCTTTTAATATCTACAGTTCGAGTCTTCTTCCATTATTCAACTTTTCTTCTTTGCTTAAAATAAAAGCATTCTTTTCAACAACGAATAAACACAGAAAGGTCTCAAATCGCATTATCTGTACTCACACACAACGCATCTGCTTTTGGCGATAAATAAGATAAATCTTTGGTGAAGAAGCAAGAACATTTTAGAAACCATCATTGAAATTTATGTCACGCCCTGGAAAATGCCCTATCGTGATAGTAATGGTGCAGAAATTTTATTTGTTTATATGACTTTTGCAGAAATTTGAAAAAAAGAAAGGTTTCTACAGATTGTTCTCTTTAACGTCGTTTGTTATATTCGTTTTTTTTTTTCATCTATTTCTCCTTGTGTTGTCTAAACGCTGACATCCTCTCAGCCATCGTGCTTTATTGCCCAAGCACGATAAGAGAACATTCAAGTAACAGTCACGTATTCATTGTATAAATCGAGCATTTATAGATTAGATCGTGATGTTCTGAATGTTTACCGTGCAGGCATTTGGTGATTCAGTGCAACGACTTTTCTGGAACAATAGTAAGTCCAGTCTTACATTTATACAAATTCCTTCTAGTATAAAAATTAATCCTGTTTAAAGCAGAAGACAAAAATATATATTTGAGGTTATTTGAAAATCACATCAGGTACACAAATGAGTTCAAGTAAAATGGTAAATGATCTACTATGGGAACGGGTCATAAGGTGTTCAAAAGTTTTGATTCATTTACAACGAGAAAATACACTGGACTAAGTTTGTTTTAACTTGATATAAATGTTTAGAATTCTGGATTTCTCTCAGAAAATCATAAATAATAAACTGATCTTATATCTATTTTAGGGAATGGTAATTATTTGAACTCCAAAGTAAGAAATTACAATAAACACCATAGAAACCTAAAGAAATTTAAAGTTTTAAGCAAAACCATTGCGAAAAATATAAATTCCATACTGCTTTTTGTTAAAACGTATTAATATTACTTTTCAATTCTTACTAAAAATTGTAAAGATTCAAATTTAAAGTTATTAAATATCAAGTACAAACGAATCTACTTTTCATAAAGTTCAATTTTCCCGCTCGCGTTTGAGTGATTACGTGTGCATGTCTCTATGTGTACGTGTGTATGTGCATACTTTTCCATGATGTAATTATGCATTCCGGAACTTTTTTTTCTCACTTGAAAAATGTTGTTTTGATTCGGAAGTTTTACCTCCAAAATTTGCAGGCAAGAAATACTTTTACCTACTTTTACCAGTATTTCATTAGTGTTATGTATGGTAATAATATTTTTTAAAAAAAACTTGATTGAATTCAGCAAAATAAATTTTATTATTTAAAATTTAATCATATCTACTTAAAATTTAAGATTAGGTGTTAGGAGAGATGGTGGAAAATTAAGGTAATGCATAATACAATGAACAGAAAAGTTAACATTTCTGAAATAATGTGAATCATATGATTATCAAGATTTGAAGCTCGAAATTATTTTGTTTCGGAAGACTTTTAGGACAATTATTTACCATATTTAATTTAAAATTTATAAATTACTAAACCCGACAAACCAATTAGATGAGTCATAGATTCCATCAACAGTGCTTCATCACTGTGAATAGCATTTCTATCGATCTTATCTTTTCTAAAGGAAATAACACGCCAAGATAAGTTTAGAAGCTTTCAAAAGTTACGAATATAAAGGGATGAAAGATCTCCATACGGATGGAAAATTCAAGAAGCTTGAAATTGCTTTTGTTGCGTGTCGTTTGCACGGTTGAGAAAATAGCAGATAACTTGAAAGATTGGGTATGTAGCTTATGTTGAGCTTCAACAAAATTTTGAGATTTTCAAATAAACCTATCAAATCGTTGTTATTCACTTTCAGTAAGGTTAAAGCAATGTATAGTAAAGTTAAAGCAATGCATATCGGAAAACAAATATATAAATATTTATCAGAGAACAAGGCAGATGAATATTAAAACAATTCTTCAACGTAATTTATCACAAGCAATAAATGTACGATTTCCTACTTTTTTAAAATAATTAATGAATTATAACTTGTTTGGATTTTAATGTTATATCTCTTGTTTGAAAAATTTAGATGGGTTTATCCGTAGAGAACATCACCCCCTTGGCGCACTTTTCAAAATCGCCAACTCCCCGAGCTCTTGCATCTTATCTCTCGGAGGAAGATATCTTCCACCGACAACATCGGGTTGCCATATTTGGAGCCAAATATCCTTGGCGAAAAGGGAGGTGATGCTATCTCCTGTCACACCTTTAACTGTGTGAATGCAGCAGAACAAAATACTTCAAAGTGTATTTTAATCTCGTTTATAGACGCCTAAAATACACCAGAATCACTTACTCAACGGAAATTTAATTGAATCGAAAGATAAATGTAAATCTTGAGGATTCAATAGGAAATCTGCCACCAGATGTGATTGTCTCATCTCATCCGTTATCTCAATATAGCGGTTGTTTTCGGTTTTGAAAATTAATTCTGTCGAACATGTTTCGGACTGCAAACTACTATTTAAAAGCATTAATAAACATGAACTACTGCTGTTAAACAAGTTTAAAAGCATTTATTTTCATGTCTCAGATAACTTTTACATCGACATTCATAGAAAGCGATCACCTAGATATCAACTACTTTCGATCCCGCAAATAAATATTAATGCTCCAAACCAAAATACCTTTAAAATTTTGTGCTTTTTATTTGCTGCATATCGATAAAAGACACTTCTACATTGGAATAATAGTTTCTCGAAATAATGGTACTGTAGCGCCCTTGAGTAGTAGCTGGAGAAATAAATACATGAGGTAGATATTTACGGTTGAATTATTGATTGTTGATACTCTGCCGGTGATTCAGAACTGGATACTTAAAATTCATATGTACCATGAGCGAATTGAATCGATCGAGTTGTAGGAGATCCATAACCATGTTTATGATAGTCAGGTACAATTTGCTCTTATGTATGACCATACAATCAAAATATCAGTAAATAATTAAGAGAACTGCATTTCGTTAGTTAAAATTTCATCGGTAGAAAAGCTAATCAGTTGAAATTTATTTCAGATAACGCCAAAGATAACGTTATTACATTCATTTTTTTTTGTCGCTTTCCATCGAAATTCAAAATTTTAATCAGATAACAATTAAATTCAGAGTTAGAAAATGTAAAGAACCGAGTAAAATTTAATTTTAATTTTTTTGCTTGATTTCTGGGTATTTGTTTGAAAGCAATGTTAATCAATGAAAATTGATTAGTATATTTATTCTTTCGTCAAATGACCACAAAAAATTAAGCGAGCGAGTAATTAGCAAATTTATATCTTTTATTATTCAAACATCTCTTCTACAAAAAATTATCAATATAATTCTTATTTAAATTGTTATACTTACATTAAATCATTGAAAAAATTACGTAATTTTATTCATATACCAATTTTATCCATCAATTGCTATTAAATTATAATTTTCATTAAATACTTTAAACAATTTGTGAAATTACTGAAATTATTTCTCATACAAATTATGATTGCCAAAGAATCTTGCAGTATTTCGATACATTGTACGCCCTAAATTCCTAATATTTTTTGAAAGTGATTTTTATAACAATTAAAATTAAAATAATTTTCATTCAATATCAGTTAAAAACTTATCATGTAATTATATTTATTCTGCGTTGAAAAAAAATAATCTAAATAATCTTTCATTCTTCGGTCTAGGATTAGTATTTTTTGTTTCCTCCTTAATTTTTTCTAGATTTTTCAGTTTAAAACAGTTAAAAAAACAGAGTAAAATAATACTCCTTTTATTGATTAGTTTTCACTAATATGCCGGAAAATATCTAATAAAATGTTATCATGAAAATTCTTCCTGGTAGTGATAGGAAATTTATATCTGCTATGAAGAAAAATTTTATATTTTTATATTATTAATACTGCTTAGAAATAAGGCCATAGAAAATTAATTAATTTTATGAAAATTAAATCAATGAGTTTTAATATAGGATTATTCGACGAATTGCATTAAACAATAATCAGTTTAGCTGTTAGAAATTAAATAATTTTTATCATACAATCAAAACGAAATTATAAATTAATTAAGAAATTTAACATATCCAGATATAAAATATATATGTTAAGTTGTAACTAATGGTTCATATTTATTTAATTTATATCACCAGTTAAATTTTATTCATAATAATTTATCAAATATTGATCATTCAATTCTGATAATCTGCTCCCAATTTTGTACATACCTTTACATGATTTTTTTAAATTTTTACTGTATTAATTATAAATATTAAAATACTTAGAATATACTTTTTCTCAGCACCAGGCATCGTTCAAGCAGTCGATGTTACTTTTTTTCTTTAATTTTTATCGCTCTTTCAAAAATTTTAGTTGAAGAGATTTTGAAGCTTAGCTGAAAGTCAGCCGATAAAAGTCATTAATCATCTATAACTAATAGCTCCCTTCAAATAAGGAAAACTTTTTTTAGTTTGTGGCTGAAAATTAAATTAATCGTCTTCTTTATCAAAGTAATTGGAGAAATGATTTTTTAAACAAAATCATTCCCTATCTTTCATGCTCTTTTTTTCTCTCTTTTTTTCATTGCCAAGAGCGAGACAAAACAGTATCTTCTAAAACTACCCAAAGCTATTGTTCATATTATAATTTTTAATCGATTTTTCTTCCGCGTTCTTCTTGATGATTGCAACTATTTGTGAAACTTTTTCACTGCAGTTTATTTTTCAAAGTAGCTGAAAATAATTAACACAATTATCGATTAAAATCTGAATAGAAATTAAACAATTTTCGACTTGCTACTATAAAAGAAAACTGATGAAGCTAGAATATTTTTTTAAAATTATCAATCTATCTCTCCTTCAAATTTAAATTGTTAATTTGCTAATTTTCTAGTCCAAAATTAAAATTCGCTTATTAAAAACTAATCAGGAAATTTATTTTTTTTTACTTTTCAATAGTGTCTGTTTCATTGAGTTAGTATAAGTTAAGTTATAGATGTGCACAGCGTTAGAATTAAGTTATAACAGTTACATAACATTTTCGGCATTAAATGCAAATTACAACTATTGTTTGTTTTTAAAAAAAAAACTCATCTCTTTGTTCTGAATTATCTTTTTCTATTTGAAACAAAATAAAACAATTGAAAATATTTTTTCCTTCTTTTTTTCCATCAGTTTTTATTTTAAACTATAATTGCAGCTGCAAGAAAAAACAAAAGCTTACACTGGTTCATTTGTTCTTTTAAATAAATTGCTTTAAAAATAATGATGATGTAAAATAAATAAAATCAAACAATTTGTTATTTTCAATTAAGAATTATATAGATAAGGATATACGGAGAAATGATGTCTTGATTTGCAAAAAAAATCATTGTGTACATGTATTTAGTTATTTAAGCACAGATGAAGCATACAAATTCTTTCATCTTTATCTACGCCGACAAGCAGTTTATATACCCTTATCTCACATTTTTTTACGGAATGATACTTTCTTCAAAGTCATCGCTGCAAAAAAAAGCTAAAACAAATCGCATTTACTTTTTCACGCTAGGTTGTTGTTTTTTTATCTCTGGTGTTTCTTTAACTGCCCTTTCACTTTTATATCATTTCGAGCTCAACTTTATTTGAAGAAAAGAGGGTCTGTAGGGATAAGCTTTATCTTTGCTGAAACTTACACCTACGTCAGTCAAGCGTAAAATGCATTATAAGGCATCTATGTTAAAGAGTTATATTATATAACATTATATTATTTATTTATATTATTAAAAGTTATATAATTTCAAGCGCTCCTTTCAAAACCGCAAATCGGATCATAAGCAGAGGCGATTTGAATATTGATGACTACTATCATAAATGCAAAAAAGAGGATAATTGGTTATGAACAACTTATGAGACAATTCAATTTCTAAGAGAAAATTTTGTTCAAATAACGAAGATCATGGGTGGTAGGAAATAATATAAAATAAATGGTCAAAGCAAATGAAACTAGTTCCATAAAATGTAAAAATTGTTAAATGTAGCTAATTATAAATTTTATGGATTTGCATATTTATTTTAATTTATTTATATCTATATATAATGACTAAAATTAATTAAGATAAATAATGACATAAAAAAAAATAATGTTCTCATGTCTTGAAAATTACTATCGAAGATCCATTTTCTTTTTTCTTTTTTTTAAAATATTTTATTTTTTTTTAATTTTTGATTACTTTTCATGGTTTTGAACTTTTAAATAGAAATATTTATAAAACTTCTATGAAAGAATAAACAACTATGAATTCAAGTGAAAATAGTAATTGAAATTTCAATACATTTTCAAATGATTTGCTTAATTTCACATTTAGTAACATTAATTTCACTGTGAAAAATTTCATATCAAGTTAAACGTTCTTTTTAGAATATTATAATTATCAATATTAATTGCAACTTTTCATTGCATCATTAATTATTTTAAAGAAAAAGATTATCTTTATCTTATGAATCTATTTAAATAAACCCTACTCATACGTAGTTGAATTCAATTTCTTCTGTGCAAAATTTATTTTTATTTCATCTTTTAATTCCAGCATCCAAGTTAAATCCACCGTTCCAACATAAAATAAATTCCCTCATTGCGTGCCTCTTTTCCATGAAAAGAATAGTTTATCCATAAATAGCATATTTCCAAAGCTCATGCATTACGATCAATTTATTCCTAGAAAATTTCAAATAATGAAATTGATAAAACTTGCGAAATATCTCGATTTTTCTTAGAAAGAATTCTAACTGCACCTTTTACATTGACAGTTTATTTTAAATTTGAAATGATATAATTTTCGATAATAGAATTTTATTTTGGAGCAAATCTACTAATTTGAAGAATCAAATCAATTGATCTGATTTTCTTTTTTTTTAATTCATCAACTGTATGGCATTATTCTTTTAAAAAAAGAAAAGGAGTTTTTTAATTCACAATATCTTTAGGTTGAAAAGGCAATTCTGAAAACCGAGCCATAATTTTTTATTTTTTTAGAAATTGAAAATCTCATTTATCGTCTTTTGTTTATATTTTTTTAAATATTCTTTGAAAAAAATGTAAAAAGCAAATTTATTTTGCAGGTAATTTATACGTCACTTGCTTCAGCACATGCAGTAGCATGGAAGAAGTGTAAACCATGAAATTCATTTTGTTATTGTTAAAATTATTAAATCTTATTTGAATAATACACCTCAAAGCTCCATTTCTAAAAATAGAATCAACCTATACCGTACTGTTATAAATCTGTATTATTATCCCCCATAGAGATAGAAATCTAGACTAATAAAAAGAAAAATTAGATATTTTAATGGATATCGAATGGATGGATAATTTAATCATGTTGAACTCCGGATCACTAAGACTCAATCTTGGCGACTTGGGGAGAAATTTGGCGTTAAATCCAAGAGCTCTGAAAATAAATGCAGAAATTTTAGCCTTATCTCTATTGGAAAGGTGGAAAAAGAAATAAAAGTAAGTCATTCGAGCAAAGTTTCTTTTTGGAATGCTGATCGCAGAGCAAACTAATCCTCTAACTTCCTCAGCTAAGCTATTTCCTAGATAGTGATATTTTGGGGATAGAATTTTTCGAGAAGTAAAGCAACGATATCTGTTGCTAAAATTTCTTGCTCCATACATCCGCAGAAGGATTACCGTAATAATTCATACATAAAAATGTTGTAATTGTTTAATAAATTCTATTCATTTATAAGATTTCGAAATGTATTTATAACAAATAGTTTCAATAAAAATCCGAATTAGAGCCAATAAAGTACAAAACAATCATCTAAAAACCATGATTTAATTCAGAAATAAATAATATTACAATTTATCGCTTTCCTAAATATCGATACAAGCAAATAATATAAAAAACAATTTTTTTCAAATCAATTTCTACTTTGGATATTAGGAAAAATTTTATTTTAGTTTCTTTTTATTAAGTAATTACAATTTTTGTTCTCGTGTTCTTCTTTACAACGGAAGGAGGGGGAGCAATAGCTTCTGAGGGCATGGACCCCTGAGTATAACATCCGAATACCGATCCCCTTTGTCCCAGCAGTATAACTTCCAACATGAAGAACTTTGCAACCCTTGCACAAGGGATGAAGTTCTTCCGACATGAAGAACTTTGAACATCAGCACAAGGGATGCGAATCCAATATCCTACCCTCCTGGCTATCCCCACCAAACGATTACAACTACTATAGAGAAATATTATAAGGCTGAGAAATTCAATTTATATTTAATTAATAAAAAATTAATGAATTAATATTTGAGAAAACTGAATTATTATCAAATATCATCCACTACAAATTTTAAAAAATTACTTGAATTTGATTGGATGAATAGAAATTATTTTATAATTGATTGAAAACTTGAACTATATATATATATATAT
>JAOUZG010042008.1:0-17105 GCA_026289955.1 Argiope argentata
TATTTAAATGCCTTTTGAAAGGTGCAGCTCAGAAAAGCCAGCTTGATCAGGGACATTTCAAATAGATTCCAAATTAAAACAAAAATGATGAATGAGTGAAAAATTTATATAAATGCTTTAGAAAGTGATTGGCATAAATATTACAAAATTTAAATCTGCAACATATTTGCTGTCAATAGAATATCTTAAATTTTTATTTTGAATTGTTCATATTTTTGTTTGCTAATAATTAAAATGCTGAATTCATTTCTGCCTAAATAAGTTTCTTTAATTTAATCATTGATGACTGTATTTCAGAATTTTTACTTTTCAAAATCAGGATTTTTGTGATTTTTACTGAATCTGTTTTTTGTCTGATTAGTCTTACGATTTCACTATAAACCCACAAATAATTTTTTTTCAAGCCATATTTTGACTATTCAAACTTAGTTTCAATAAATCTAGTTAAATCTTTGTTTTATTTATAATTATTTTTTAATTTTTTTATAACTTTTCACGGTTTTTCTAATTTTTTGGATTGTGTGGTAAATGGTGAACATTGTTCCGAATGTATAATCTGTGTGCAAATCAGACTGCAAAATATTATTCATTTTCTTTATACAAAAATGAATGTAAAGTTTTGTTATGAGAAATTTCTGCAAATCTGTATTGGTAAAGAACTTATGAAAAAGATAAATCTTCTATTCATAGCATTTTATCCAAATTATTTATATCCCACAAATATTCCTTTTCCCAATTTCTATTCTTTTTGTTTTAAAATCAATATGAATACTATTACAGGAAATTTAGATTTTAATAGGTTAATTGAAGGTGTAAATGAAAAGCCATTATTCTGATCAGGTTGCACATTTATTTATTTGTTAATAAAAATATAAATATAATCATTCTCAAAATTACCTGCCCACCAAAACCTAACCTTAGTAACTATTAAAAAAAAGATTTTTAACAACATGCTGCTTAATATTTTGACATCATATAGTGAATGTCTATTTCCAAAATTATATTGCATTTTCCTGAATGGAAATGTTTGAAAAAATAAACATCTTAAAATTATTCTTTTTGTCTTATTAATGAGATTGTTTTAAAGTATGTATATATTTTTGAACATGACATTTTGTGTTATTTAAAATTTTACTCTTATTTTAAAGATTTTTAATACTGATCTTTAAAAAAAAAAAAAAAGAAGAAGTAAAGTCTTTGTAATTTAAATTTTTATATTCCTTTCTTTTCACATATTTTTTTATATTCTAATTTTTCCCCCTCAAAATTGTCATCTGTTTCTTATTTTTCATTGAAAAATCCAGTTGTTTTCTTGTTTGTGTAGGAATGGTTTTAATATTATATTCATTCCACAATAAAAGTTTTTTTCCCTCAAAATTGTCATCTGTTTCTTATTTATTATTAAAAAATCCAGTTGTTTGTGTGGCAATGCTTTTAATATTATATTCATTCCACAATAAAAGTTTTTTTTTTTTTGAAAAAAAAATTATCCCTAAATGCATTATATTCAGGAATATTTTATTTCTGTGAAATGAACAGTTACACATTGTCCCTATACCATCCCCCCGTCTATTTTCACTTGCATTATACCTATATTCAAAGCTCACTAACTATATTTAAAGTTGTAGTAAATGTCCTTTTATTTGTAATCTTTTTCCCCTTCTTTTACTCTGAATTAATGTTTTATCGTAATTTTACCCTAAAGACATCAGTTTTACTTTTCGAGGCTATATATTAATATATTTAGATAAGTTTTGGTGTTTGTAAAATATTTGTGTATGAATTATCGATATGTTTGTGCTCTTTCCCTTTGCTCAAAATAGCAAAGTAATTTTTCTTGGCTCTTAAATAAGAAATTATGAATATCAAAACCATAGAAAGTAAATTTTTACTAGTTGAAATATCTAAAAAAAGCTTCTTTTTGCCAATTATTTTATTAATTATCTAATAACCAGTCATGTTCTGTAGAGTTAGTTACACTTATTTGTGGATTGAGGAAGTTTTTGTAGTATTACAAAAAGAGATAATAGATATGATTCAGCATTCTTACATTAGATAACTTTTGAGTTGATAGTGATCTACATCTCTTTGAAGGAAATTGTTGTTTTACAATATGAAATACTTAGTTTAATAACTGGATGTGAAAGTGACTAATGGTTGCTTGCAGTTGTAAGCAATAACATGTTTGTAAGAAGATTCCATAGCTCAGTGACGTTTAGAAGTTTCTAGCTGTTACATGTGTAAATGAATACTGACCTTTTTTTTCCATATATAATTGGTCACTCTGTGATAGATGTAGAACTTTTCTAAAATGTTGTATATTGCAAATGTTTATACATTAAGAATATGTTCCTTATTGTTTCTAATATGGCTTGCTTTGCAAAATTTTACCCAGTTCCTTATAATTTATTCTGATTGAAAAGGCAAGAAGCCAAGATTTTTCCATCTTGGCTATATTCATTTTTCAAAATCAATTTATTTATAAAAGGCTGTATTGTTCACTTACTTGTTTTCTGTTTATTTTAAGACATTTTGTGGTGCTTTGAAGTTTCATATATTTTTTATAAATATGGTATGTAAGAATGTTTTTTATTTAGTGATAACATTTCACAATATTGAAATATTTTATATATTAAAGAAAATATAAATTTCTTATTGATTTCTTTCTCCTTACCTTATCAGTTCCATATACAAGTCAGGTGAAGCTGTGAGTTTCGGGATATATGTATCAAACATCATTTATAGTTCATTTAATTATTTATATAAGTAGTGGTTAAGTAGTTATTTATTCATTTTGACAATTTGGGTAAATGTTAATGTTTTTATTGTCCTTGTATTATTTCTGGATCTTGAAAGTCTTGATTCTCTTTTTTTCCTTTTCAAATTTATGCTATACATCTGCATTCTTTATGATTTTTTTTTTCAAGAATTCTATTCAGATATCATGCTTCTGAGCAACAATTATTCCTTAACTTTTTCACTTATTTCTGGGTCCTTCTCATGCCTTTATGATCTATGGCCATATATTTATTTCCATTTTGCAAAACCATTGAATATTTTATGGTTTTATTTCTTTGCATCCGAATTATATTTAAGCAACTTTCTGGAATCTTTATACCATTATCAATATTATCTCAGTTTTCTATTGCTTTATGACATATTTTCATAGAAGAACCACTGGAAGAAAAATTATGATTACTATTTTTTAATATGGACATAATATTTTATTTTTAAGTATGTAGATTTAACAAATGTAATCTTTTATTGTGTTTTTTGTTACAGCAATGAAACAACTATAAAAAAAATTTACTTCAGATCCTTTTTATGGTCCTGAAAATTGTATTATCTATTCTTGAATACTTTTTCCACGTGTGCTTGTAATATTTTTGAACACTTTTGTATCATTGATGAAAATAAAATAATTCAATTTTAATGTTTGCTATCCAATCATTTTTTTAAAATTATTTTCTGGGTTTAAAACAACAAAAGAAAATGGAATGTGTAATTGAATATATTTTCTCAAAATAGAAGTAGCTATTTGATGAAATTTGTATACGATATTTTATTTATTTATTTAGGAGTTAAGTTATGAAATACCTTTTTCAGATAAACATATAAGACTGCATAATCATTGTTTGTTTAGTAACTTTTCTCATTTTATTGTATTTAATTATTGAAGACTTTTTAGGGTGGAGGGTTGATGGTGGGAATACAATAAAATTGTTACAAATTTTCAAAAAATTTACTTTTATTAATTGGTTTAACTGAAGCTTTATTTATATTTTACATTCTTTCTAATGTGTGGTTTTGTTGATATTAACCAAAACATAAGTGTACTTTATTTAACCAATTAATTTAATATAACAATTTTCTCACTTTTTTTAAGATCTTTTATAATAGATCTGATATTCATTTGGAAAATTTGGTTTTTAGAGTTTTCTATTTGTCAACATGAATATTAAAACATTCTGTGAGATAATAAGGATGAAATTTGGCAAATGACACAAATTAAAAAAATTGCCAATTTTATAATGTGTCTTTGATAAATGACATGCAGTAATATTTTTTTTAATCAGAAATAATGTGTTTTGATGAAAATGAAAACTTTTTAGCAAAGGAATAAAAGAATTTTTCATTCTATTAAATTTCTGTTTTAAAATCATTTGTGTAAACATGAGTGCAGTATTTTCACATTCAAGATAATTTCAGCAACATCTTCATAACTAACTGATATTTAAATATAGTTTTCGTTTTATTCACATGTAGCAGTAATAAATTAATTTTTGTAATAGTGGAATGTGTGATTTCTTACCTGACCACTCTTCTCTGAATCAGGTGCATGAGAATTCTAGAATTTCAGAAAAGAGATTTTTTGCATTCAGAAAGAATGAATGACATCTGATTAAATTTTCTATAAGTTATGAGAAGGAAATACTTTCAATGACATTTCCTACAGTTATATATAATATGAAAAAAATAATTGAACTGTCGAGTTTTTAAATAAACACCTGCAGCTTATCCTAAGAAAAAAAAAGTATAAATATTCAGAAAAGGGATTGTTTTCTCATAGGGATCATTTAGTGATTTTACTTTAATATAGAGCAAAATTTGGCATAACCTTTTATTAGTTAATTTTTGATTGAATTATTTAAAAAAATTATGAAAATTAAAAAAAATCTTTTGTATTTGAAAATAGAGTTGAATAATAAATTCTTACAAGTTGTGCTTAAAATATTATTGCATATTGAATTTTTACAATAAAATTTTTTCTATTACATACTTTTAACTTTATATGAATTTAATAATTTACATTAAAATATTGTTACAAAATTTCATCATGAAAAATTTTTATTTTGTAGAATCAGAATTCCAAAAAATGTTTTCGCTTTGTAAATTTATGTTCGTTTATATTAATTTTTATTTTAATGTCTACTTGAAACAAATTCAATTTTATTTACTTGATTCTTAATTTCTTTGATATTGTGTTAGTAATTTAATTGGTATAATAATACAAATTGTAACAAAAGCAAAAAAATCTTCTGGGGTCCGTTCTCTTCCCCCCCCTCCCAACCACCAAACAAAATTTTATTTTATTTTTATACACATCACATGGTTTACTATTTCAATTAAGAAGTACTGTTTTTTCTTCAACTGTGACTTTTTAAACAATTAAATGTATGTTGTAATTTTAGGGACAAAGATTCTGTTGCATTGATAAACAATTAAATGTTTGAATAGTGTTAAATGTATTAAAAGTCTTGAATTTCTGATTTTTAAAACCAGCTGTGAAAGAATGAAAAACAGAAAAAGGCCTATAAAAAATGATCTGGCCTTTAATTGAATTGCCAATGCAAAGAAGAAGAATTGTCTTCAGTATATCTATTCTTATATATTTTTTTAATTGCTGAATATAAGAAATGAAATTTATGATTATAATAACTAAAGTATTATTTACATATATTTTTTTCAAGTGCATTTTTAAAAATACTTCATTTTATTCACAGATTTTGGTTTGTGTATTTCCAGCATAGAGTTTTCTTTGTTCTTTTTCATTTGTCATCTTTACCCTTTATCGAAATAGCTTTTGCAAAAGTTTCCTTTGCATATTCTGTTCCCTTCAATATATTTAATCTCTTTCACTTGGAAATTTTTATCTTTACAGAAATTAATAATTCTTTCTAAATGACCTTTTTCGTGAAAATTACCTAAAGTATGAAATTTGCTGGAATATATATAAAAAAATTGTTAGTAATTTTTTATAAATATTTTACTGGTATATTTTACCATTCTCAGTGTTAATCAAATTATGAATCTTAAATAGCGTAAGGAAAAAAAAGTAACAATTACACTGCTGCATTAAGGAAAAGGAACACTACCTTAAAATTTAATTAAGAGAAAAAAAGCATTTCCTTTCAAACACTCATGTTGTGTAATATTCTCTTTTTAAACCTGAAAAAATCATTTTGTCCTCGAGAATGGTGTAAATAAAGCGTGTTTTTTAAGGTAGGAAGTTATATAAAATAAGCTAAATGTTTCAAAAATTAAATTTGTAAAAAAAAAAAGGAACAATCTAAATTGCATTTAGAAATTGTTTATAAAATTATTGGAGAGTTGATAAAATTATCACCAATAACTTGACAATTCATTTATGTAGAAAATAAAAAAATTGTTAATGAGTTGGAGATTAATTTTTTTGAGATATTCATAATCTTTATTTGCATATTATATATATATGTGTGTGTGTGTTAAGAATTGAAATATGGTTTTTAATTGCCCGTTGCCATGATTTTTTAATAAGTTTTTGAACCTTGAAAAGGTTCCCTAAATTCTTCAATATTTCATGACTTCCCCCACCCCCATTTCAAACAAACATTCTGGAAGAAGAAAAAAAGAGCTTATATTCTTTTCAGAAAGAAAAAAAAAGTGGTTTCCTGCATGTTTAATTAAAGAAATTATTTCAGTACTTTTAATAACTATCTCTTTTTTGCGTATGTGGCTATTGATTTTATGTTTAAAAAATGTTACATAGTTAAAAGTTTGGATTTTTTTTCTGGATATTTTCTTTTCTTCTTTTATGAACAGATTTAATTTATAGACAACATTCACTTGTTTGCACTATATTGCTTTCGTTTACATAGAATATTTTCAAGAAAATATTAACAACTTTTGGTCTTATTTTTGCTGATTTAATATATTTTGTATCTGGAATATGCAAATACCAGAAGCCTAAGTATTTTTATTTTCTCTTTGCAGAAGAATGGAGTTGGGAATTTAATTTCTTAACATAATTTTGATTGATTTTTTTAATTAAATATGTTTCATAGACTAATAATGCTTTCTTTATTCAGAATATTTATTTCTATGTGTTTATTTTATGGAGGGGGTGAGCTTTGCTTTAAATATTTCATAATCTTCTCAACATATAGATTTATCAATAGCGTTTTTCCCCCACTATCATGGATATTAAGTCACTTTGAATTGATATAAAATTTATTCCAAAGTTTGATTAAATTGTTTAGTTTTTGAAATTTGAGAAAAACATTCCTAAATGGCGAGCACTTTACGGAAATTTTTCATATATTGCATCAATTTGATTACTTTTAATTAATTTATATTAAAAGTTTCATAAATTATAGAAGCCTGTTTTTAACATACCATTCATTCAACAAACAAACAACAATAATTGCAAATTAAAAAAAAGGAAATGTATACCATTTGTATGATACTTAGCTGCTGTCAGTAACTATGTGTTTAAATATTGATTTTAAGTTCTCTATAATTTCGTTTGCTGCGATTGTAAAATTTATTTATTTGATAAAATCATTTTCCTTTTATTGCATTTTTTGACTAGTTTTAGAAATAATTGAAAATGAAACGTCAGCATGTAAGTGATGATAACCATTTAAATTTCTTTTTACCTCGAATTCAGTTTTGATCTAAATTTTTGTGTTGTGGAATTCAATCTTGAACACATAGCCCGGAAACCGAATAGCAACAAAAACGTATTTTAGATAAATATCGATTGACACAGTAATTTGAGGCAAGTGCATTGTATATCTTTAGACCTGTTGCTGAGATGTTTTCAGATTACGTATGAAAGTATTGTGCGATCTTGTGAAAAATAGACGATCGCTTCAAAAAAATCTATATCATCGTCACTGGAACACAAAACACGGAATAATAACTCCGGTTAGTTCCAAAAGTACACATTGGAAAAATAAATATTAAAACAGTTAAGAACACTATTCCTTTTCTTAAAGAGAATCAAATTTATTTATTTTTATTTACTGTTCATTAAAAAAAATCGAATTTGAAAGAATACAGCAGACATCGGATGATTTCAAAAATTGCTTTTTACTGCACATATTGCAAACATTTTATTTATTTATTTCAAAATAATTATTTGTTTAGCTCTATCATGTAATTTTCTGAGCAATAATTGTGAAAACGTGGTGGTGCTGGTCTTTTTGAGGAAAACAATGCATTCTGTTGAAGCACGCTTCCATCTCGAATTTCAACTAGGACTCTTTTCGTCAAAGATGTGTGTGATGTCGGTGAGGAGACAAGCGGTGCTTGAAAACCCTATTTGAATGGAGACAATCCTAATGGCCGAAATCCGCGACTGACCGTTCGATTCAGTCGGCAGTCGCAGATCGTGGCTTTTTGGAGACTTGTCTTCTAACAAGAGACTGAATTCCAGGTGAGTCTGTGTTGAATATTTTTTTTATGTATGCTGGTGATTTTAAAAATGGGTTTTGTTATTCGACCATTCCTGATGTTTCAGTTGTCCTCCCCTCCTTGAATAACAATAATGCCTTTTTGATATTAAAGGAATTGGATCATCGATTATCGCTTCATTTTGTGCAGTTCTGATTTAAAATGAGAGGCCCTCTCTGAGGTGAAATTTAAAAAAATGATTCAAAATTTTCACAGCAAGTGTTTCAAAACAACTGAAAGATATTAGAGATTTGAATGTTCCTAATGAAATATTTTTATAAGCTTATATCTATTAATTCGCTGAAGTATATAAAAAAAATATTTTTGTCCACAGTTTTAGGTCACTAAAAACAATCCGATTCAGAAATGAATAGAAATCATTTCTTAGGAATTGAAATAAATAATTCACCTGACCAAAGCCATGTGCCATTGTTACGAAAGAAATATAGTTTTGTTTACAACTGATATGAAATGAATAGTTTAAACAACTCGCGTACAAGTCAAAAGCTAGGCTTTATAACAACTGAGGGTTTGAACACAAAATGCTGTTTAAATTTCAAGCCAATGTGAGTGGTCTCCCCAAAACTTTCTCACTCACTCTCTAATGAACTGGTCATGCCAGAGAATGCCTTGAATGGCGTGATTTTAGTATTTTTAAACCTATCGCATATCACTGGTGGGTACTGGGTCAGAGCACGACCTTCGTAATACAAGTGCCTCACAACTTGTTTGTGACGTCACACGGTGTGGATGATTGACTGCCGTCAGCAGAATCCCCTCTTCCTCGATATTTATGTAGATTTTAAATTCATTAATAATTACTTAAATTAATTACTTTTATTTCATATAATAGCTCATTCTTCCCAATGATAAGACATTTCTCTTGTATAAAATTAAGATGATTTATTTTCCCCCAGCGTCAAAAAAGCAACAGAATGGTAGAAAATCTTAAGAGCCTCTATAGCTTATTGACCATTTAATAACATTCAAATTTTCTAAGATTTGAATCAAAATGCATATTAGATGTATGCATTCTGGTATTATTATTTGTTTTCTTCTAGTTTTAATAGACAATTTTTTATTTTATTAAAAATCATTTTATCTTTTTGTTAAAAAGTTTTTTAAAAGCTTAAAATTAACCATTAAAACTTTTAGATTTTTTTAGTTTAGTGGTAGGTAATACATGCATTTCATTTAAGGTAAAATAATGGTTTGCTTCTCAAATTACTTAATTGATTCCAAATGTAATTTTAATATAAAATTTAAATTTTACGCCAAATAATTCAAAAATAAATTACTTTAAGAGATTTGTTTTTTCACATTAAAAACTGCTTTCATTTTATATATTAGCAATTCATAACAATTTAATAAACCAAACTTTATTATACCTGAATTCACCAAAAAAGTAAAATAAAACACAAATGAAAAAAAAATCACACACTATTAGAATCATAATATTTTATTTTCAGAGAGCCAATAACTAAATACATTTGTTTTCAACACTTTATTACAAATTTCATACAGAAAAATGAAAGTAATTAAATAAAGTTAAAATACAAAATTACTAATACAGTTAATTACAATATTTAAAAAATTATGATAAAAGTTGATTAACAATTTAAACCGATATTACTTGTTATGCTTGAAAGTTAATAGGCAATAGATCAGTTGGTTTTAAGTATATTAAATGAACATTTTGCCTTTCCATATTTGATGGAGCAAGTGCTTCAAAACTTAATTTAAAACCACATTTAACAAAGCTATCAGATTCTAAGTTATATTAATCTCTTATAGTTAAAAATTGAGCTATTTTAAAGTTGGCTATATCTTTTACTTCATGAACTAAATCAAAATTAGGATAGGAGAAACATTTGCCATCATTTGTTTTTATTTAACCAATTGTTTCTCATACACTTGAACAAATGAACAGGGTTTACAACAAAGAAGAGTAGTCTTAATTTATTAACTGGGTGAGGATAACAATAAGATAATTCTGGTGGATCAATAAAAATTCCAACAGCTTTCCTATTAACAGTTATTGTTTGTAATAATACCAAATCCAACAATGGTAAATTGTCTGGTAAATTCAGTCTAACAATGACTTTTTTAATAAATTAATGCAAAATTTTCCCTAATATAGAATGCACTGGCAGAACATGTACATCTTTATACTGGGATGCAATACTTTTGATCATTAAAACTTGGGCACTAGAAGCAGAAGTTTCAGAATCATATGACATACCAGTCACACAACCGCCTTTATATTCAAAACATTCCTTTATGTGCACTTTATCTAACAATAAAGTCACAATTTTGTCTTTCTCCTGCAAATATTTAATTTTCTGTTTTATGTACATCAAAAAATTTGAGTCTAGTTGTTCCAATTGTGGGCTAGTACTATATTTTGAACACAGATGATTTATAGTATTTGGATAAGGCAGTAACAAATACCCACTTTGTCTAATGAATTTGTATGCAGATGGTGCTATAGTATAAAGTAAAGATAAAAATATAATGTCAAATGAATACCTGCGTGTATATTTATTATTTCCTAGAAAAGAAACTTGCTCCATCAGAAAATTAATTACTTGTGAGTTAACGTCAGAATTTTCAGAGAGAGTCTTTAACAAGTCACAAATTAACTGGACTGGATCTTTTACTTCAACATTCCTTTTTAAATCATATATAAAATTTTCTAAATGATCTAGAATTTCTACAATTGTACCCAATTTGCTTACAACAAGAGGAAAAGAAAAATTGCTTAGATTTCTAACCATATGATGTACAACATATGCTTGAGCTTCTAATTTGGAAGAAATCAATAAAGAATGACTTACCATAGGAGCTTCAAAAGTGTCTAGATAAATAAAAATAATTTCTTTTTACACTACACTCCATGTATTTAACATTTACATTTTAAAATTAAGTCAGAATTTTTTTTAATTTTTTCTATTTCATCCTTTTTTATCATATCCTGGAGACCGCTATTTAAAACAGTCTTTAAATTGTCCATATCTTTGCGTGTTGCTTTATCCATTGGAGTTTCTCTTCTTGCTTTTGATTCAGAGGAAAAGTAAGTGGGTAAATTAGGGAAAATTGTAGACACAACACCAGGTGCAAGCCTAGAAAAAAAATTAAATTCTTGAGATAAAATCACAAACAGAATAGATGTTTTTTAAAGACTTAAAATTAAAGTTAACATATGTTGGACAGTATTAAATGAAATCATATTGAGTATTCTCTAATAAAACTAAATCAAAAAATATTCATTCATCCAAGACAAATAGTTCAATATTATGTTGTAATATATAAAACAATTATTTCTCAAGTAATCGAATATTCCACATGAATTAATCATTCGATTTTATAAGGTGTGAAAAAAGGATTTTAAAACAGTAACTTATTATTCTTTTAAAAGCTTGAGATATTTTGTGCAAGTTGCATTCATTTATAATTGAAGATTATGTATAAGTGATGATTTTTAAAAATAACAATATATATTAACTGTTTTATGCATAATCTGATGACTTATAGAACAAATAAAAACTACATTTTTTAAGCCTATATAAAATTCACATTGTTCATACAGCTATTTCTAACTTTACATAATATTCTAGAACAAAACATTAATTTATTCTTCAACAGTATATAGTCATGACATAGATATATATAATTAAAAATTGTTTTATTATTAATTAAATTAAATTTATGAGTGCAATAATAACATTAACTTAAGTAATAGGTAATAACTTTTACCTATTACTAATATTAATTACTATTAATATTAATTATAATTAAGTAATTTCTAATTTTGGGAGGGTCCCGGTGCCCCTGGACTCCTTGTATATGTGCCCTTGTCCTTAACTGTCCGTAAGGATCCATTTAAAGTAATGATTTTCTTTGCAACTGCTGGCTATCCACATTTTATTGTTATATCTATGTTTAAGCAAGAACTTCTTTGTATACAACATTTTTGGGGGGGGGGGGTTCTGGTGCTAAAACTATTAAGCTGCTTGATGAACTGAATCTGGAGCAAGCTACATAAAATTGGCCGTGTGAAAAACAGTCTCCTCTTAAATCGATCCCTGCTACTTTTAATGTCTGTCCTTGGGACTTATTAACGGTTTTTGCAAAGCAAACTTTTACAGGAAAGTGCACTCTTCTAAATTAAAAAGGATAGTCTGACGGAATTAATGGAATTCGGGGTATTAAAACCAACTCTCCTGGAGCGCATCCAGTAATTATCGTAGCTTCGATTACAAACTTATTAAGTCTAGTCACTTATAGTCTGGTGCCATTGCATAACTTTGGTGGACAAAGGTTTCGTATTAGCATTACCGGCGTCCCAACTTTCAGGAGAAGTATGTGAGGTGGAAAACCTGGAATGAATTCATAAGATGCATACTTTTTGCTGGATTGTTTTCAAAATTTATCAGGGTGTGTCAAAGCAATGCCAAATTATATATAAAAAAGTTTAGTCTTATTTTTATTTATCAATGGATTAGATTTGTGATGTTAAAGAGGAAAACCCAATAAACGACAAAAAAAAAAATTAATGCACAATTTTTTGTCAGATTTTTACAATCTTTTACATGATTTTGAAAAATTTATCAAATGTTATGTAAACAAATTGATTAAGTTATGTTGAAAAGTTTCGGCGTAATTAAATATTAAAGCGAATTTTCGCCTCTTCATTAAAAAATTCACTAAAACTTCAGTTTTAGAAATTCAATTTTTTAAATTGTATTGCAACATACTACATCGTATTGCCTTTCAGGAAACATATTTTCTGTATTTTTCCAGCTAAGCGTCTATTTTACAGTGCCGTTCAAGAAATAGACCCATCAAAATTGACCTTTTTTAAAAAAATCGATATTTAATTTTTGCGTCGATGTTTCGTAATAAAAATTATACCTCCGTGTTCTACGATAGAAAGTCCACCCGATTCCACTGCGATATTGAATATAAGTTGAACGGACGCGTAACGATGGCAATTTTAAAAAAAAACGCGGTTTTACGGGACGAAACGGGACGCATAAGCGATCGCTTCTCCGGAAGGCCGTGTTTCACTCGGAAAGTAGCATTACAGGTTTAAATTTAACAGAAATTAAAGGGTTTTAATTAATTTCTCCCGAACTAATTGGTATTTTGAAAAATAACCTATCCTATCTTTTAAGTTGGATCAAACTGCAAGTGGTGTGTAAATTATTTTAAAATCGGTTTTGTAGTTTAGGAGTCCATCGCGGACAAACAACGTGACACGTAATTTATATATATTAAGATATATATTTGTTAGATCAGATACTTTATATTTTTTGTTTTTCTATTGCTCTTTTGCATTATTTGCCTTTAAAAATTACTTAATGACAGATAAATGATATTTTTAAAGAATATTTAGTTCATTGATTCAAATATACAAGACCTTTCAAAGCCATTTGCGCTTTTTGACATCCTATACAATAGCTCGTAAAAATTGTAATTCCGACGAGATACTCGGCATATTTCTCATTTTCTACTCCTTCTCTTCAATAAGTTACATTACTGAATATGAATAACATAAAAACGAATGACTGATTCTGCTCTGACAATTTTTTTCCCATTAAAAAACCCCCAAACAAACAGGAAGCTATATCCTTTCTTTAGACAATTCCATTATTTTATGTACATATTTTTCAAAAGCAGCTGTTTCCTATCTCATATTTTTATGTCTGCTTTCCCATGTTTGATGGGATAATTCAGTAATATAAACATGCAATATTGACTTTTTTTATTAAATAAATGTGGAGCATTTTTGTCATAAACGACGGAGTAAAAAAACAATGTATGAATGTGATAAACATCAAACAAATCAGTGTAGTAATCTCAAGATCTATTAAAGTTTTTATGATATTTAAATATATTTATTTCCGTGAATTCGACAGTATTTCCAAAATCTATGTTATTTATGATCCAGCAGGACATATTTTTATAGGCATAATATCCCCTTAGAAAAATCAAGGCTAATTTGCAAAGCGCAAGACTTTGAAAATAATATGCAAACATAATTTGCAGCTTCCGTCGATTAATTGTTTGACCTCAATATTAATAAATCATTTTTCATAATTAATCAAAAATGACTAATTATTATTAATAATTTAGTAACAATAATTAAATTACTAATATCAGGTAGTTTTGGGTCTTAAAAATTATTACTCAAATAAAAGTACTGTTGTTAAAAGATATCACAAAATAATTAGCCGGCGTCCTTGCACAAAGGTAACGCGTTTTCCTACTGATCTGTGCATTTAGGGTTCGAATCCCGGTCAGGGCATGATTTTTCTTCTATGTTCTATCTATGAGATAAATAAATGTGTCCCCCCTGTAAAAAAGGGCTGTGCAAGTGAATGAGAATAGTGAGTTGCTAAGACGTACTCTTGACTCTTGTTGGCGCTAATTAAAATAAGAGGCTCACACTCGGCTTAAAAAGTCGCTGACTGCGTCAGCACGTTTGTCCAAGTCAAGAGATATTAGTAAAAACAACAACAATAAAGTAACTAGTTATTAATAAATATACAGATAATATTATCTGAGAATGATAGATATGTATGGTTAGTTAGCTATGCTTAAAAAGCTGTTGTTGTTACTTCTAGCACTTGCCGTGGGACAAGTCCCGCTGATACATAAGCAGATTTTAAGCCGGAAATATACGTCTCTTGTTTTACAAGTAGTGCTATCAAGGGCCAAGAGTTCGACTTAGTTACACACAAGTCATAACCCTTTTTATGGGGTGAACTACATTCATGAATTTCATTCATTCATCTCAGATCGTAATTTAGACCTGGAACAGAGAACGATCCCCTCTGACCCAGCGATATTTCTCTCGATATGGAGGACTTTGAGACCACGAACAGATTTAACGAGCGCCAGTCGCCACACACTCGGAGATTCTTTTTGGCCGGTGAGCTTCAAACCCGTAACCTAAGGAGTACGAGCCCAACGCTCTACCAACCAGGCAATCTCGGCCCACATGCTTAAAAAGTAAGGAAATTAATTGGTAGATGAAGTTTTCAAAATCTGCCTTGCCTTTGACATTAGAAACTGCATCAAGGCACTTTTTTTGTGTGTGTTCTTTAGAAAATGAAATGCCGAGGAGAGGTGAAGGAATAAATGATGAAGGATTAAGTCTTAAACTTTCGAATACTATGACTTTGAAGAAATCGATGCAATGGTTAACTTTTAAAATTAAAGTAATAGGCAGAAGAAGATGAATTTTAACATATTTAGGCCCATGAATCTTACAAATGAATTAAAAGGTGGCGAGATGAATACAATTATTGGAGTTTGAAAATTAATTTGCTTTTTTCCCATACAAAATGTACCGTGAAAGAGTGTTTTTGAGTTTTCTCTCCAAAATTAAATTGACAAAGATATTAATTAATTGCGTACATATCAATTAATAATTGATTAATGGAATTAAACAAAAATTGGTGGCAACTGGGTAGAAGGCTGGAATTTTTTCTTCAACATATAAAATGCATTTTGGTATATCTATTGCGATAGATATACCATTTGGTATATCTATTACGATAGATATATAGCGGTATTTGACTACTTTTATGTCTAAAATTCTTCAAACGATTATGTTTTATGTACTTTTTGATGGACTGAAATATTAATGGTATTATATTTTTATTCGTTCGTTTTTAAGACACTATATATTATATGTCATATATTGAACATATTTGTTTAAAGCCTTTCAAAATGGTTTTATGAGACCACTTTGAGCAGAAGTAGAAATATTCTCTGAATTATCTTCAGCTTTGATGCTTTATTCTAAAGATAAATATTTGATTCACGATAGGCCTGTAAATTTGTTCAAAGGGGAACAGGGGATGACGATGTTTGCTGAACCAAGAAAACTGCAGCCGAATTTACATAGAATGTTCCTTTTGGGGAAAATATAATTCCAGAATTGCATCACTATTTTTTTCTTGTCCCTCTTATCCGAGTTCAGTAATGAAACTGAGGAGATGTTTCTAATAAATATAAGCATAAGAGCTTTGAAAAGTTTGGAATTGAAGTTGGGAATTCTGTAGAAAATTCGAGGTAGTTATTAGTCTAGATTCCATTTTATGCCATGCCAGTATTTTGGAACATACGAGGTTTTATATCTGTCCAATACTGATTCGAGAAAATTTAAAAGAGATGGTTTGTTGTTCCATTTGAATTTGCAGACGATGTCTTGGAATCGGGAATCTGTTGTGTTATTCCATTACTTTGTTATGACAAAGCGTTCTGAAGAATCATGAATTTTATTTTTTATAATACAGAGAAGCCATAGCGGTGTTAAGGGTGATATCTGAGTCTGAATTTCTAACATTCTGTTTATTTTCTGTAGCAATTTCGAATAAAATCTGTCACATGTACGTTTTTTATGCAGCTTTCTATCTGGAACTTATGAAGAAAAAAATAAGAATACTATTAATAACATTAAAATATTGTTATATATCAAATGTTGAAAATATGAAAAACAAGTAGCATAAAAATTTATTTTAAAGTCAATTCCTACTGAGGTCAAAAAAGAAATTTTTTATTTTAGTTACTTTTTAATGAATAATTACCATTAATATAAATAATTTATCAGAAAATGAATGATTTTCGAAAGAATTGAAATTGCAATCTTCATCTTCGCGTGAAAAGTACCTAAATCCTCGCATTTTACCGATTGATCCACTGCCTGTTGATTTCATGCTAAAACTCTGTTTGATTAATTAATTAATATTTGAAAAAACTGTATTAACAACACCAAGTGTCATCCACTACTAGTTTAAACAAATGTATTTGAACCTGAGTTTAGGAGTAAAAAATATTTTTATTAACGATTGAAAATGTGAACTATATATATATAT
>JAOUZG010042008.1:25390-40037 GCA_026289955.1 Argiope argentata
TGATTGATATAATGTTTATTTACCATCATTTCAACAATATCAGTATCGTGTATTATGATTGATATAATGTTTATTTACCATCATTTCTACAATATCAGTATCGTGTATTATGATTGATATAGTATTTATTTACCATCATTTCAACAATATCAGTATCATGTATTATGATTGATATAATGTTTATTTACCATCATTTCAACAATATCAGTATTATGTATTATGATTGATATAATGTTTATTTATTATTCTCTAATGCATACGCTTGTGGAGAAACTTTTTATTCTATAAAATAAATAAAACATTTCAATTGTAGCTGTTCTTCTACTTTGTAGAATTATCTATTCAGTAATTTTGAGTTTTAGTTATGTTAAATAAATTCTTTCGGTTAAATAAATCTTTTCTTGAGTTCGTCTTTATTGATTGATGGATCGGTAACGGCAGTCGCTTATTATCTCCACTGCACATGCGCACTACATGAATCACAGTTTTTTTTTTTCAGGTATGTTTAAGACACTTTTAAAGAATTTTATTATCCGGCTCTTGAAAAAACATGAATGCGTTTAAATGATTTGTAGACTAAAATTTGTAATTTTAATTGGTAATTAGTTATTCTAGTCAACACTGTGTTCACACATAAATATTTGTTAATAAATATGAAGTAAAGTGAAAAATTCATTCATGGTAACATTATTAAACGATTAAATCAACTTTGGAGGAGAATGAAAGGATGAAATTATAAGTAATTTATTGAATTTTTAAATCTTAACTCTTACTACAGTAAATTTTTAAAAGGACAATCCATAATTTGCATTTGAAAATGTACTATTGAAAAATGCATAAAATATATCAAATGAGTTTTTTACAGATTTTGGCAAGACGTGAATTTATTGCACTGAATTACAGATTTTGTTAAACAGGTTCATTTAGAGATGTTGGTTGAAACTGTTAAATTGAGAAAATATTAGTATCACATTAAAAACATTAACTGTAATATAAAAAACAATTTTGTAAAATCAATTATTTCTTAGGTTCACAAAGAAATTTTTTATTTTAGTTACGTTTTGTTAAATAATTGTAATTGTTATTATTGTTCTCGTGTTCCGAAAGAGAGGTGCAGTAGCTTCTGAGGGTTAGTCATAAAACATATTCACCGACCCGCCACGAAGGCATACTGATTAACCACAGGAACTGAATAACCAGACCGCTGCAACAGCACTGGTGAGAATTGTGGTTGAGTTCTAATGACCATCACCGGCAACGGTACAACCCTCCCCGAAGGAAGTGCGTCAAGTCATCGATGGGAGGATTCTAACCTCCACCTATTAATGTACCCACCGGGTTGGCGAGATCCAACCACCATACTGGAAGCATCTCAATCGCCAATTACGAGGTGTCCCCCCGTTGGAAGCTTCTGAGAGTATGGTCCCCTGAACACCTGATGACAGTGGTCTGACTTCCAGCTCACGCAAGTCACAAACCTTTTTTTACGTGGAGGACTTCATTCATGTATTTAATTCATTCATCCACAGATCTTAATTTAGATCTGGAGCCGAGATCGATAATCTCTGACCCAGTATCCCCAATAGCATTAGTATTGACATGGGGGACTTTGTGATAACAACAGATTTAACGCTCACTACAAGCGGAGAGTATTCGGTTGGTGGGTTCGAACTTGAAGCCCAAGGGATGCGAATCCAACGCCCTACTAACCAGGCTATCCCGTCCTCAATCCCACATATATAAACACAATTTGCATACAGATTTCAATGATGAATAATGTGTGAATTTAAACCACAATTTCTTTTTTCAGATTCAAAGTTGCAAAAAAGTAAGGAGTCATAAATTTCTAAAATTCTATTCTGCATAAAAACAGGATACAATAAAGTGAAAATGAAATTCAAAGCATGAATTTACTTCACAAAAAATGAAGGATTTTATAAATGGTATATTGTTATTAAAACCATACGAAGATTGTTTCTGGTATAGTCATTCGATTTAGATGGCAATCAGATTCAAATATCAAGACCCAATTTTTTAATATACTGTCTTGATTTAGCTAAAAATTCCTTGAAGAGTGGTCATTGATTCATATCTATTATCGCTAAGCCTTAAAAAGATAAACTATATATGAGTTTTTTTTATACGAAGTATAAATCTTGCTTCAGAAGTTAAATATTCCTCAAAAATCAGCAGTTTTGAAAGAATTCAGAAAATAAATGTTTAATTTCGCCTTCTCGCTTTGAAGAACGAGTAGTTCTCTCTTTTTTTGAAGTTCTAGCTCGGTTTGAGAAAAATTGCATATTCTGAAACTTATTAAGGAATGGCGAAGAATGACTTTGGTTCATTAAGATATTCTTTGACCCATTTGCTAGAAGTGTACTCTTTTAACCTAAACACACAACCTCGATACATTTTACTTCATTTTCCCGAAATATGTAAATGAATGCCTTACCATCCAAGTGTAAAAAATAATTTCCCTATCTCATTTGAAATGGCGTCGAAGTTTATTTGAAAGAATCGCTAAAGAACTAAATAAAATGGATAGCCTTCAGTTTTATTCCTGCACCAGTGCTTTCCCAAAAAGTGAGGATTAAATAAATAAGAAACAACAACTGTGTCAACTCCTTTTAATGAAGCTTAGAGCATAAATTCTGCCCAAACATTACGCATATGCAAATGCGAGCATTAACAGGGGACTGCGTGAATGGACAAAGAAGGAAAAAATAAGTTTGAGTTGCTCCAAATTCAGACTTAATAGAGTAAAAATCTGGAAAAGTTTGGAGGGAAATGTTCCATAACATCCCCTCTAATGCTAAAGATTCTTTGACTGATTCCCCCCCCCCCATATCAGGATATTTCATGCATTAAACGACCATGTACATGTAAATATAATTTTGCAAAGGCGCGACTGTAATCTTCTGAAATTCTGAATTCTATTTATTTCACCACGGGTATGCCTGTACATAATATGTAAAGGCATATTATGTACAGGGAAAAAACGATGATAAAGTGACCCTCTGCTTATATGGTGATGCAATAGCAAAGTGTCAGAAAATTTTCTCTTCAGTGATTTTACTATGAGATTTCGATAAGGATTCCTTTTACGGGTGAAGAATTTGGAAAAAGGAATTTTTGGTATCTTTTAAAAGTATTTGAGAAAGATAGGAAATTTTATCTCTTCACTTGAAACGTGAGTAAGAGAGGAACAAGAGTACGTGAGGAACGTAAGAACTTGAGTAAGGTATGTCAGTTTTCTCGAGAGTGCGTTAAAAATAATTAAATATAAGAAAATGATATATACAATCACACTTTAAAGCTATCATGTGAGAACATAATTATTTATTAAGTCAATCTTTGTGTTAGTTAATTTAAGTCATTAAACAGTTTAAACCGTTTTGAAACAATCACGAGATTTCTCTACCCCTCTCTCTATATAAAGAAGCATATATACATATAATGATAATTTTTTTAAACTTTCATTTTTACTTTTTCTAGCTGGTAAACAAAGTTTTTTAGCTCAACCAATTTTGAGATGAAATAACAACTATGCTGTCATAGTTCTACGTCAACCTTTTGAAAACGCATCTGCTGTTAAAGAAGCATGAGTAATGATAAAGCAATACTGATAAAAGCAAGTCAATCTTTTTAAAACACGTCTGCTTTCAAGGAAACATGCATAATAATAATGCAATGCTAGTAAAAGCAGGCAAAAATGTATGCGATTAAAAGATATTGATGAATATTGCCATTTATGCTTTATGCATTGCCTACGCGATTTCCAGCTTCAATTTTCCGTTGTCTTCCAATATTCAAAACTATCTAACGAAAACTACATCATGTTCTCACATTCTAAAAAGCTGGAAGTGGATCATAAAAAAAAGAATATTTTAAGAATGAAATTAACATGGGTTAATTTAAGATAAGAATTATGACATTAATTGGGATTTGAATAAGGTTTATATTTATTTATTTTTTCGGTTCAACTACAGTTTTTATTCAGTTCGACTACAGTTTTAAAAAAATGAGTTCATCTTCTTTCTCACCAATATCATAGATATTCAAAGCTATATTTAACCTTTCATGTCATATTTATATAAATCATGCAGAACAATATGATTGATATATTATCACCAATATGTGCACATATGTAATCAATAGCACAATAATAAATTTTTATAAGAAAAGTCAATTATATGTCTTAATTGTATACTCTGGAAGGTTTATCAGAAGCAAGGATTTTTTTTAATTCGTGCATTTTTAATAATAAAATACCTTAAAATAATCTGCTATGGTTAAGATTTTTATTGACAATTCAATTAAGTTTCCAGCATAGTCTTCCAATTTTTTCTACAAAAGACAATTTCTAATAATTTATGTATTTTACATGATGTCTTGAAAACGTATTGCGTTAAAGGAATTCTTTTTGAATTTTATCTAAATTTAATTCATGTGTAATCTGAAAAACATGTCTAGACGTCGGATTATTTTTCTTTTATAATAGAATTTGCATTATTACAACCCTCTGAGAACAGTTTGGAAAATTTAGCCAAAGCTCACAAAATGCTTTCTATGCTCCTTTTTAGAAAGCAATCACTGAAAATATCTTCGTGTATTGATTACTAATTATTATTTTTAGGCTTTATGCTTTCGAAATTTTCCAAGATGAAATAAAAGTTTAAAAAAATATTAATTACTGTTTCCTGGACTTAGAAAATAAATGGTTTAAATTTTTAAAGTAAATGAAAAAACTGTGACTTTTGTGCTAAAAATAGTGTATTTTCCCTCGTTAATAACATGCCTTTTATTCATCCACTCCAGTTCAAATACATTTTTAAACTCATAATGAATGACACTCGATGTTAATAAAGTTTTAATGCGTTACGGAACTTTGCAAAACAGCGATATTTGTTATTTCTTTTATTGATAAGGATATCTTTTGAATAGAATGCAAATATAATGTATATCTAATTATCACATTGAATTGTATGAATACTGAAGCTTAATTAAGCTTTAAATGAAATAGTTCACTTCATACTTTTTGCATAGAAAAACTACCGAAATAAGTTTATCTAAATCCAAAGTCTAACATTATTGAAAATAAAATTTATTGTTTTAGAAACGGACACAATCCAAAAAATACGAGTAATCTCCCCAAAACTTTCTTCCACACTTTTTGATAAACTTGCCTATCTAGAGAAAGCTTTTAATGGCATTGGGACCCTATAGATACGAAATATTAATTTTTGGAGTGAATTTAGTATTTTTACTGAATCTGTAAACATTTCTCTTAACCGATTTCATGAAGATTTGACACAAATCTATGCTTGTAAACTCAAAATCACAAACCAAATTTCATATATTTAAGATATTACGTTTGAATAATCAAGTTTACATATTGATGAAAGCATAGATCGACAGACAGTAAACCCATTGTTGGATATTGCTCAAAATTTGGAGGGTCCCTAATAAAGAAGTTAAATATGTGTAATTTCTCTTGTCTATCTTCCTCTCTTTGTTTTGTAGTTATCTTATTTATATTCAAATTGCTGGAAAGATGAATTTTCTTTGAGCAGATTTTATTCAAAATTTGATAGAAATCTGCAAATAGTGTACCAAATTTTATCGTCTAGTTAAAAGGGTTTCTGAGTTTTCTTTGTCAAAAACAGACAAACATTTTCCAAAAATGTGTTTTTCGAAGTCCAAGCTGTCTAAGACGAAGATATTTGTCAAAATCTGGCTTCCACATTTTTTTTTTTAACTTTTTACTGACTAGGCACATAAGAAAACAAAAACTCTTGTGTTATTCATTGTAATTTTTAGTATCTGTTGTCGAATACGTTCTTTAACATTCAAAACTCACCAAAAATTATTTTGTTTAGGTAATTATTTCGACGTTATCAATGAAAAACAACAAAATTACGAAATGATTAAATGATAATGTTTTTTGATAAACACTTTAGTTTATAAAAAAATGGTTTAATTCGTAAAATTGTTGTAAAAAAAGATTAAACACAGGTCGTTAAAGAATAAATACTAGTTGTGCATTAAAAGAGTGAGATAAATAAAATTGAAAAAATAAAGTCATAAAATATCAAACGATATTTTCACGATTCTTTGTGGCTCGAGATTAAATAAATAGAAATAATAAATCAAACGATACATTAGTATTGCTATCTGAAGGTAAAATCATTTAACAGAAAACCAAATAATGAATGCTTTAAAAAATTATATAGTGATTAGTTTAGTAGACGCTTATTTACTTACGATATTGATTGTATGACCGAAACACAACAACTAATTAATTTATCTCCTTCACAAAATATAAAACAGGATTAGAGATATAAGAAATTGATATGGTGCTTATAGGGCAAAATTCAGTTATTTTGAAAGATTTGAGAATTCTTAAGACTTTTTACTCAATTGAAATGCACAACAAATACCAATGAAAACGCATTATTTAAAAGACAATAATTATAGCATTACAAATCAAATTCTGTTCTGTTATTTCTGAAAAGATATAGTTTAAATCGGTCTTTAATGCACAATGTTGTGTCGTATTTTTATTGCTACATCATATTTTAAGTGAATACGCCTACCTGATGTTTTAAAATTTGATAAAATCTAGATTATCGCCTTTTTATTGATCACTGCTACATTTTTATTTGCTGACATCAGTTGATTTCATAACGGATTGAATTCAAATTTCCACAATGACTTTAACATAAAATATTAATTATATTAGTTAACGACAAAGTTATTGATATAAAGGTTCAATGTAATGTATAAAAAACCAGTCTGCCTGAATATTTTTTAAATTCAAAAATTTCTGCAGTAAAAGTTCTTAGTCTAAATATCATGGAAAATCTAACAGAAGCAAGCAATTAGTATGAAGAATTTACATAATTCTTTGAAAGCTTGAAATAATTGCCTTATTTTGAATATTTCTTGATATTACTAGGATAGTGCTTTTAGCCCTCTCTAGGGACATGAGAATAGGCTTAACACAAAATTAATCTATTTTTGAAATAAATTATATAGATTGGTATAGTATAAATTTTAAGATAAAACAAAATCACAGAGTCTTCATTTTTTAAACTTTTACGCAAAACAATGTGTATTGATTCGTGATTTAGTTATAATCAACCAAATTAATTAATTAAATATAATAGAAAATAATAAAATAAATATAATTTATCTAATAAGCTAAATGAAGCACTTTTCTTAAGCCAATATCAATCCTAAAATTATTTTAAAATACTACAATTAGAAAAAAATTGCCCTTTTAAAGGGTGAATCAAACATACTTCTTTCATGATCAAAAGAGAGATATAGAGTCTGACTTCTGTGGGGAAACAACTTTTAAATTTTGTTGATTAAATTTAAAGGAAATAAATCAGAAAATTTAATGAACAAATCACATTCAAAAATAAGAAGTCTGAACCTCTGTTAAACATTTGGGATCTAGTTGATGAAATTTATTCAAACAATTCATGCTTATCATTTAACAAAACTGAAGAACAGCTTTTTTTTTCTCTTTTTGCTGTCTCTCAAAATTTAAGTTAAGACCATAATTTATTAAATTGAAAACTGAATAATTTATTAAACTGTAAGCAAACTGAATTTCTATAATAATTCAAAGCTTGTTTCATGCATACAATTTCACAAACTCTATACGAAAAAAATTGTTTAGAAAGTTGTGAACAACAAGAGTTTTTCGAAGAAAAACAATATTTATATATTCCCATATACATACTAAGCTTCTTCTTTTTTTGCCAAATTTTTCTTAACCCGAATGAGTTAAATATACGGTAAATCATCCATCATAAATGTATGATTATAACAAAAGTGACTTTTTCTCGTTAATTATGCTGTCATCTAAGAAGTTTTTTTTTTCTGCCCAGAAAGAATGCTTTTATGTACTGCCGATGTTTCATAAGAACTGAGAGTAAGTAAGGGTTTTTGGAATATATTAATTCTGAAAGAAAAAGGGAAATTTACCCTCATTAGCAAAGTAAGAAAAATTATTCCCACGAAAAAAAATAACGTCTCATTATATTACATAAAGATAATTAAATATTTTGGAAAATGAGATGAAAATGCCTTAATGACGTTCTAGTTTTTGAACATTTTGGACAGCGAATCTATGCATTAATAATGATGTTCACGTATTGTTCTATTACCGTCAAATAGAAATAAACCAATATAAAATAGATTTCTAACAACTAACCTATATAAATAAAAATTTGTATAATTTTTGTCTGGAGAAAGATTTAGTATTCAGCAAAATTACTGCTAGACTTAATATGATTTAATTTGAATTTAAAATATCATTAAATTAAATTCCATCAGTGACTTTTGTGTGTATAAATATCAACAAGTAATATAAAAAAATGTTTAAGTCAATTCCTATTTAGGTCAACAATGAAAATTTTTAGTTTAGCTATTTTTTATTAAATAACTAAAATTAATAGAAATAATTTATCAAAAAATGGGAAATCAAAAAAATGCACTGAACTCGCATTCTTTACCTTAGCCTGAAAAATACTGAAATCCTCGCATTTTATCGATTGAGCTACTGCTTGTTGATTTCAATCTTCATTACAAACTTCTAACATTCTATTTAAAGTATTAAAAAAATTAATTTAATTAATGAATGAAACTGTATTAACATTAAGTGTTTTTCAAACCGAGTTTTAAAAATTGAATTTGAACTCAAGTGGATGAATAAAAAGTATTTTATTAAAGATTGAAAATTTTAAAAAGATAAATATATATGTATAGGGTGAGTGTGAAGTATTAATAGGAATTGAAAAATATTTTAACTTTAATATTTTAATAAGTATCTTTTTATCATGTCAGAATATGATGTTGTTTTGGGGATGAGGTTTTCGGCGTCAAAAAAACACATAGATGAAAAATAAAAATTGTACTATCTGCTCGAACATCTCAAAAAATCGGCTTTTAATAACGCGCTGCCATAGCATTTACAAAAGCTCTGATTTTTTTTTAAAAATAAGTTAATGACTACATCAAATAAAACCTAGAAAAATGTCATTTTGAGCAAGTGATTATATGAAGATTGTGATATTTTTTAAAACAATAAATGCGAAACAAAGTTCTTTGGATTGTTTTCAATACTAAAGTGAATCATTCAATGGAACAATAAAAATGAACAAAAATATAATGTAACTTGCACGAGCACGTGGTGCTTGGCCCTTCAAGAAATGATGTTCTGATCATCATACATTGAAATATGCATATCAGAGTTCATTTTAATTTTTTTATTCTAAAAAAAACTACTCATTATTAATTGTATATAGCGAAAAAAAACAGTATTGAATGTATAGAGTTATCTTTACATTTTAAAGGGCATTTTCCTTATGAATACAACTCAGTTTTTTTTTCTTTGGCGTAAATTTTATTTTTTTAACTAAGTAAATACAGAGCTAAAGCAAGATTCTCAAGGAAAAATGCTATTTAGCACTTTTGCGGAAGCTAATCTAAATACTAAAAAATTATGATTATTCCCTTCCCCTTAAATTATGTGACTGTTTTTAGTTTGAAGTTTTTAAAACATGTTCTAAAATAGTTAAATTTTTGCATAAAACTGATTAAATAGCAATCATGAATTCAAGGTAGCAATTAAACAACAAAAGTGTTTGAAAATTGGATAAAAAGTCTTTTTTGGTTTAAAAAGAATGTGAAGGAAAAAATATTTTAATTTAAAAATTTATCAAATGAATTTTTTTTACAATTTTGCAAATAACTTAATATATCTATTATCTAATACTTGAGCTAAGAATCAAACGATTTTTCTATTCAATCTATAGAATATTGAATATTTTAATGATATTTTCTCATTATGTTTAAACTAATAAATATTATGAAATATTTAGTTATTTTGCATTGTGAGACATTTAAATAACTTCAGAATATTTATAAATAAATGGGTTGTTTATTTTCAAATTCAGAAACTACAGTAAATATCGCAAATATATATATATAAAAAATTAGACAAAAAATATGAATTAGATTTTAATTTATGAAGTTTTTCGTAAGAAAATTATACAAAAGTTTAAAATTTGCGAAAATAGCATTTAAAAATGAAGAATAGCATTAAACCGTAAATAAATTTATATATAAAAATTGATGAATGAAAAATTAACGAAGTAAATTTAGAAACAAAAAAGAGACGTGTTTTTAAAACAAACTATTCAAACATTAAGATTACGAAATAAAAAAAAAGATTAGAATGAAATCTGTTATGCATATTTCAATGTATCATTTCCGCACATCATTTCCTGAACGGCCAAGCACCACGTTCTCGTGCAAGTTAAATTATATTTCTATTCACTTTAATTGTTTCATTGAATGAGTCATTTTAATATTGCAAACGATCCAAAAAACTTTGTCACGCATTGATTGCTAAAAAAATATATCACATTTCCTAATTATTTCATTTCACATAATCGCTTGCTCAAAATGACATTTTCTATGTTTTACTTGCTCTGGTGATTAAATTGTTTTTTTAATCAGATCTTTTGTAAATACAATGGCAACAAGTCATTAAAAGCTGATTTTAATGAGATGATCATGCAGATAATAAAATTTCTACTTTTCACCTACAGATATAATAAAATTTCTATTTTTTTGTCTACGGATGTTTGTTGACTCCAAATAACCTCATTCCCAAAACAACATCATGTTCTGACATGATGAAATTTTATTATAACCAGAAATCGACTTTTCAACGTTGTCATTTACTTTGAATGTATTGCAATTCATACCAAATCTCCAATATTATTATTTGAGGGGTTTAAATTCAGAAAATCTGCTTTATGGGAATGGTAATGGCATTATTATTTACCACTTTGGAGATTCTAACTTTTTCGTTTGTAGAATATACAGAGATGAAGAACTTAACTCGTCAAAAAATGTGAGCTAGAGATTTTGACGACCTTTCACGTTGGTACCCGAGAACAAAAGCACATTTTTTAATATTATTTATCTAAGTCTTAAAAGGATTTTCAAACTGAAAAAAAAAATCTTTGAAATGCATAAACTGTTTAAGTGTATTAAATTTAGAAATATGTATTTGAATGCTCGGAGGAATTTTGTAAAACGAAACTATCTTCGCTTTTTACGTTTGAATTCGCATAAATATAAAGAATGCCCTAATAATCATTTAAAGTGTACCATATGTCTAGAAATACATAATGTACCGTTGCATGAAAACGTTGAAAGTAACAGTGCACGTGTTTCAAATCACAAAACTGATGATAAACAAACCGCACGCCTCTCCTCTGAAAGCGATATCTGTCAAGGGGGGAGAAACGGAATGCAGTAAATCAGTGGCACCTCAAAGGTCCGTTAGTTTAAGCACGTCTCTCGACAACCAGTTTTTATCATTCCTTCCCACGGTGAAGGTTCTGCTGTATAATAGTGAGGGTGATTCTTTTTTATTCAGAACTTTGCTTGATAGCGGTTAGGAATCGTGTTTCGTAACTGAAAATGTAATAAATATTTCAGGATTACAGAGAAAGAATGCTAGAGTGCCTCAAAGTGGGGTTGAAGCAGGAATCACACGCGGCTCAGTTGATTTAAAAATTAGGTCAGGATATAGCAAGGGATATTTGACAATTAAAGCTTTTATTTTAAACCAGCCGCTTTTGGCAGCCTGTCGGTTCACCAGTATTAATGGCAACTAAAGGGGTCAATCAATTTTTTTATATACCACTACATACGCGAAAAAATAAAAATGAAATAGTTGGTATAATAATTTATATTTCCTTATATTTATAAAAAAAATATTCAATAATTATACTAAATTATCAAACATATTTTAACATTTGGATCTCAAGCACAATCATTTGCTGTCAAACCATTTCGACCATCGGTACATAATGCCAAATGCCGCTCCTAGATTACATTCAAATGCTAATTGCAAGGAATGCTTTATAGAAGAGCATCTAGTTTAATCGCTTCTACTCTGCCCATTTATTCCTCCTACAGCCATATCGCCAAGGTTAATTCGGAGACAAGACGCCAAACAATCCAGAAATATGTGGCAATATCCGTGTATATCGCCAACTATAACGGCCTCGGACTGGAATGATATTGAGATTAATTTGTGCCATATCATTTCTGGACATTACCGGAGACGCGCCATTAAATTCTTGAAATATTACGATGCTCCCCAAGATCAAAGATTATCTTAATGAAACATCGTTATGATACTACAAATCACGTGACATTTAACTTGTCTTTCCTTGGGAAAAATGCCATAAACCATTTTTGCTCTTAATATATATGCTTTATTGGTATTGTTAAGAAATTGCTAATGCAGTTGTTACTTAAAAACATTTGATTAAAATTGAAATATGTACAAATGCATTAATGCCAAGAGTTCAGCTTTTAGCACATTTCTTAAATGAACTCAAGAATATTTAAGAAAATATTTTTTTGGAAAATGAGAAAAAATTGTATTGGATCATTTTTATTGAAATACTTTTAATTTGTAAAATTTGTATCACTAAAACTAAAGATTTAAATATTTAGTTTATACGTCTATATACATACCTTTAGTATAGTGTACTGGCACTTTTTTCGTCATCAAAAAATAGATTCAATTTAATTTAAATACACTTTAAAAACCAAGTTCCTAGTATTTCGCCATTGTTAAAACGTAAACGTACTGAAAACGTAATTCAAAATCTTTATTAGCCAAGATTTTAAAATTCTGTCATTAACTGATTTTTTGTTGTTGTTATAAATGTTCGAAAAGTTGTTTAGCATACCAAATAAAACAAATAGATAAAAAAACATTAAGAAATTAAGTCATTTTAATTTATAAAAAAATTAAGTCAATTCTTTCCAAGGTCAACAAAGAAAAATTGAATTTCAGTTACTTTTTATTAAATTATTACAATTAATATAAATAATTTTTCAAAAAATTATACTTGGCTAAAACATATTAAAGTTCGTGTCTATTAAAAATAAATCAGAACACACTCAATTGGTGTTGAATTTTTAACGCCAATTCAGGGAACGCAAAGGTGTGAATTTTCTAAGTCAGCTGAGATAACGCAATACAGATTAGAAATTTTTGATTTTCTTTATTCTGAAATATTTTAATTCGAAAGTACTTCAATATGAATCCGAAAAATTGATTAATTAACATTGTTTAATTTTAAATGAATCAAACATTAAAAAAACCCGAATCGTTTGAAATAATCGGCCGAAAACATGTTAAGCCTAACTTGATTAGCGTGGGGGAAAAACAAACTATAAATGCGGATTTTAAAAATAGATAAATGAAGCCGCGTTATATGACTGTTTTCAATCTTATATATTTATCTTTATTATTTTGAATTCCGAATTTTTTAAAACTAATGCACGTTACTAACTGACGTGACTAATAACTTTTAACTTTTCTATTGAAATTAAAAGTATGAGATAATAAAATACCACCTCTAAAGATAAACTTTCTTAATTTTAATGTTATGGAGTCTTTTTTTTTTTCTCTTTAAAAACTTCACTTTAGTAATCGACGAATCTAGAAATATATCATGGATTTTCAATTTAAATTCTGGGATTTTTAAGAAATGAACTTTAAAATTATTTATCAATCTAGAAATATACATTTATAATTAAGTTCAATGTAATTTAATCTTATATCATGCTTTTTAAAAATAAGTAAAAGAGTTCTTTAAAAATTTTCTTAGTTACAGCGATTACATGTAAGTGCAATCAAATTATTCCAAGGCTTCAGAAATTCATAAAATATTTTTATTATGTCATTTTTTTCTCACCAAACCACAATTTCATTAACAAATGAGCCTTTTAAAACAGTTTGGATAGAGTTTTAAAACCTTTTTAAAACTTCATTAACAATGTCATTTTGATTAAGTATTCAAGTTCAACCCAGTTACCGTTTTTATAAATGGTTTTTCAAAAACTGTGGGACAAGAGAAAATTTAAACGCTAGTATCTAAATATTTGATCATATCTTATAATGATAATGAAGTGTAGAGAGCTCGATTTTAAAAGGCGAAGCAGTTTCACAAATTTGAAGTTAATATTTTTTTTACAATTCATATTACATAAAGGCCTTTCTACATTAAAGCTTTTTTAAACGTCATTTTCGCATTTTTAAACTTTTTTTCACGAGAACACTTCGGCTAGTTTAGTTAAAATAAATGCATTTATTCCTCTTTCATTCCTTATTCTTTTAAAAGGAGAGGAGATTAAATAATTGAGGGAACTATGGCGGGAAAAATAATTTATTCGATTTATTATTTTTTTAAATCTTATTTCAGGAAATTAAGGTAGTCAGCAAATGAAAATCTAATAAATAAGTTCATAAATTTAAAAACCATTTTTACATTAGAACTAAAGAAAGAATATAACTGAATTGCATGCATGATGAGAAAGCTCTTTAAAAAGTAGACTGCTCGATGTATTCAATACTATTTATTTCAGAAAAAAGAATTAATAATGAGAATTTTCAAAACAAATTAAAGATTAGAAATTAATTGCCTTAGTTATGGTGTATTCCATGGCGACTCATTTAGAATAAATTTAAATAAAATATTGTTAAAAAAAGGTTCTTTTATTAAATTAAGAAAGTAAAATGTTGTCTCTCTCT
>JAOUZG010042011.1:0-19252 GCA_026289955.1 Argiope argentata
CATTAAAGAAATGAATCTCGCAAATCGTTGGACTTAAGAGTGTGTAAAAAACGGTAATTTTCTCATATAACCTTAATAAAATTATTTCATCAAAATTACATTTAGATTTTTTTTATAAATATGGAAGAACAATATCTCGTTGCGAAATATATGGATCGGGATTTTGAAATGTTTTATAGATTTTTTTGAATAAGCATTCAGATTTGGTTTGACAGAACTGTGTTTGTAGTATAATATTGTGTTTCATGCTAATCAGTTGATTTAAAACAAATATATTTCCTGCATAATTTCAGCGTTTGCTATATTTCCTAAACGATAAACCAATATCAAAGAAATTAAAGAAGAATTAACTTTAGATTCTTCTATTAGCTCACACTCTCCCTATATATATATATATATATATATAAATCAAATTTTCAATCCTTAATAAAATACTTTTCATTCATCCAATCCAATTTAAGTAATTTTTTTAAAAATTGTAGTGGATGACAATTTATATTAAAAGAGATTTTTCAAATATTAATTCATTAATTTTTATTAATTAAGTAAACATCAACTTTCTCGTCAGAAATCTTTATTTCCCCGCCGTCAAATAAGAAAAAAAGTTAGTTTGTTTTTTCCCTTTGCTAATGAGGTTAGGCCTAACATGTTTTCAGCCGATTCTTTTAAACTGCTATATTTATTTTAATAATGATTGATGCATTTAAGATCAAAAATTGTAAATTAATTAATTTTTCAGATCCATTTTGAATTACTTTTGAACTGAAAAGATACAGAATAAAGAAAATTAGAAATTTCCAATCTGTATTACGTAACCCCACCTGGTGTAGAAAATTCACGCATTTTACGTTACCAAAATTAGCTCTGAATCATCAATTGGTATTGAAAATTCAATGCTAGTATAATTGGTTGATCAAGTATTTATAGTAATTCTGATTGTTAGATCGTGATAACCTAGTTGGCAGGGTATTGGATTCGCATTCTTTGGGCTGCGAGTTCGAACCTTCCAACCGAAGACTCTCCTTGTGTGGTGGACGTTAAATATGTCATGGTCATGAAAGTCTCGGTGTGGAGAGTAATACCACCGGGGGGACTGTTTCAGAGGTGATTGTTCTTTTTTTCAGATCTAAATTGGGATTTGCGGATGAATAAATCAATTCTACCACGTAAAAAGAGTTTGGGACGTATGGGAGTTAGAGTTCAGACTTCTGCCTCGGGTGCTCAGTTGTCCATTCCCTCAAAATTTAATACACCCCTCCTCCCTCTGTAGATCGGATCAACAACAACAATTGTAATTGTTTAATAAAAAGTAGCTAAAACAAAAAAAAAAAACCTTAGTAGGAATTGATATTTTTTATATTACTTGTTCATTTTTTTCTTATAGGTTGTAAAATGAATGAGAAATATTATTTCAATATGTTAATGCATTGAAAGTCATTGGGAACAATTATTAATCCTTAACTGTATAATATATAGTAAGGATTAATAATTGTTCTGCAGCTACATTTGCACAAATTGTGATTTTTCCACTTTTGCACACAAATGCTCGATAAAATGCCTTTTTTTCTGCCAACAAATGCTATATTTATTTCATATAACTTGCAATGTTTGTCGATAATGTATCAATCATTCAAACAAGACTCCTGGTGCAATATCAACCCGTAATCTCTATACCTTTTAATTGTTTTTGAGCAGTGTATAACAGATAATATCTGAATATAATTTATAGCAGTTCTCCATCTAATATAAAAATTCCAGGATTTAATGTTGAAATCTTATTAAATTGGTCTCTATTTTGCTAAATTTAATTGCTGATTTCCTCCTCTTTAAAAGTAGATGGATTATGGGTTTCATTTTTCACAAAACAAAAGTATCTATACAATTTACGGCCAATAAATAGCTTAAAGCATTACCATGAAATAACATAAATTATTTATTATGTTTGAATTGAATATATTAGAATCAAATGCTACGTTGTTTCTTGCGATATGCTTTATTTTTATTTGATTTCTTCCAATGCTAAAATATGTGAAATGTCAAAAATCAATTTAAAATTTTGATAATTTTTTATTATCAGTTGTAGCAATTACCAGATTAAACAAATCACATAATGACCTACTAAAATTTAGCTTAAAAACAGTAAAATATCTCTCAATAGCATCTTACATACTTTTAATATTTATAAAAAGTTTTATATGTTTTGAATTAACATGCAAGATGAGAATACAAACGAAAACGCGTTTCAAGACATATCAGTTTATTTAGGAATTGAATTTTTTTCAAAATGAAAGAAAAATCCATTTCTTATTGAAATAACCAAATTTTAATGCCTATCAAATAAGCTGCAAAAAATTTACGGAAAGAAGCAACAATGTTTCACCAATTTGATGCTTATCATTATTTCAAATCATTTTATGCAAAAGAGATTTAATTATTATTAAACACAAACAAAATTTTAAATGACCAGTTGCCAAAGATAGCTACTTCTTTAATGAAAATAAAGGACATCACTAAAAAGAAGCATAGAATATAAAATTGACGGGAAGATATTTCATCCTTTCTGTACCTTAATTTAATTACATTGAGTCCGCTTTTAAAGCACAACGAGACTATTTTAAGACTGATTTAATAATTTTGGTCTGACAATGAGGATGGCACTATCAACTGGAAATTATGCTATAAATTAGTTATTAAGTGATTTTAATGCAATATAATTTCAACTTTTTATGATGAACAATTCTGTAATTACAAATGTTTAAAATCATTGAATTATTTTATTTTGTTTTATTCGTGAACTTGATGCCTATTTTCTGTTTGTATACAGGATTTGTTTCCAATAAGGAATCCTTTCTGAAATGAGTTCTCATAAATAGAGATAGACATCAATACATTAATTTATAATACCCCAAATACAGGCATTATTATTAATAATAAACTAAAAATAAAAAAGAGTTAAAAATGCATTCTGTCTCAATGAAAAAATTTGTATTCATGTGTATTTGCATTTATTATATTTACTTTAAAATTTCGACTTACAAGGGAAATACTTATTAATAATTAGACACTAGACTGGATTGAAATTAATAGACTCTGTAGTTTGAAGACATAAAAATTTATATAAAAATATCCATTTTAAAAATATCTATTTTTTATTAAAGTAATATTGAATTAATGCGTATCCTAAGGATAGGCTTAAAAATATTTCTTTGATAGAAAGAATGAAGCTCCATAAATTTGAGGTTTAAATTTATTAACGATTGAAAATCATTTTCGATGGCTGTCTGGTTTGAGTCCCGGTTTGGGCATGGTGGTTCTTCTGTGTGCTATCTGTGAAATATGTGATTGTACCCCCCTGAAAAAAGGAACTGTGCAAGCAAATGTGGTGAGTGTGTAACTAAGTCGTACTCATGGCCGTGGGTGGCGCTACTTGAAAAATAAGAGATGCTCCTTTCGGCTTAAATCTGCTGCTGTATCGGCTCGAGGCTTATCCATGGCAAATGCCTTAATTAACAACAACACAACAATTATAGGAAGAGATTCAATTGATACCATGTGCTCAAGTAAGGCACTAAAGGCGGCTACTATTTCATTGAAGTTTATTTTTACTAAAGTCCCGTTGTAAAGCAACACTAGAGCTATTTTGAGATGGTCCCCGTAATTTTAAATAATGGTGAGACTATTTTATTGGAAACAAAGACAATAGTTAAAGGAATTAAAGAGCTTTCCTTTTTTTATTTTATCTCTCTATAACTGGAGGGCTGTTATTTGAGGACTGAACTTCTAATTCTTAGCGGATGATGAGGGTGAAAGCCACTGTTGCATGAGTCTAATCTATCGAAATAAGGCTTTGAAACAACGAAAGAAAACCCAGCCCTTCTGAATTTGTTTTGCTTTTAATGCTTCTCATCGCCGTTTGATTGAATTCTGAACTTTCAATTTTTTGGTCCCGAATTCGTGACTTTACAAAGCGGAGTTCAAATCTCAAAAGAAAAAAAATATACATCTTTAAAAATAATAATTTTTAAAATTTGCTATGAATTATTTTTGAGATTTTGTAGTAGTAAAATTTCGCTTCATAATCACTAATAAATGTGCATAGAAAAGGGTTAAAATATTTTTTTTAAAATATGCTATCATGTGCCTACATGCAGAATTTCCTTTGGTGTACAGAATTACTTTAATTCAATCCTTAATTAGTTTTAATGAATATTGATGTGCATTAATATCCATTCTATGAAACATATCTTCGCAATGATCATTATAAATGAGAAATTAGGTTGAAAGGTTCATATCTTCAATTTTTTTTACTTGCAAACTTTTATATTATATTTATTTCAAAGTTTCTTCAGACAAGAAAAATGCTTAATTGTTTCTAAATACCATACGCAATAGATAAGAATTTTCACTCCGGTTTGAAATCCCAGAGGTCTTTGTTCGGACCTTGTAATCATAAACACTTTTCAGCAGGCAGGCACACGATCCCTGCATCTTACAAAACGAAAATGAATCCAGCAGAAACTGAAATATTTGAACCTTCGGGGGGAGGATTTGTCACGATCACATAGTGAATCAGACCGATGATCCAAGGATATTGAAGATGAAACTTTATCATCAAAAAGGTTCCCAATTCGTAATGCATTCATAATTCACATATAATTCCGGTTCTCCATTGAAACATAGTTGTGTTTTCTATATCCCTTGTTTCCGTTTACAAAATATCGAGATAATAGTATTATTTTAAAAGGCCCTCTTAAAACTACCGAATAACGGAGGGTTTTTAAAAACTTAATGCTTGAAATTTTATGATTAAATTTCACTACTTTATATCTTACCTTCAGCTCTCTCAATATTAATTTTTATTTCTCAAAGTGGTGAGCAAAGTTTTGAGCATTAATAGTTTTCAATCGTGCTGGAATTAAAGTAGAAAAACCGATTATTGATAACTTCGCAAAGTATAGACCTCATCAATCAATCGAAGATGGTCAAAAATCTCCAGGAGAAAACATTTCTCCTTTCAATAGAGATTTGAAGTATGTTTTGAATTTTTTTAAGTCCATCTGTTGCTAATATAAAAGTTTCATTTAGTTACAGGAAAACATTATTAAGCTACCATTTAATAACTGTAACTTCTGTTGCCATCTGTTCAATTTTTCGTCAGAATCTTTTTTGGGTCATGTGACGTTCTAGTATATAAATGGAACTTTGTCATTTTCTCGTTTCCCGCTTAAGACCTTTTCCATTGGAATTGCTTTTAAGCAAATAATTAAAAATTTGCTTGTGTTTATATTCTTTATAATCAAAATATTTAGGTATACATTTCGCTGAGTTTGATCTTCTAAAAATTTTTTTCATTGTAAGTAAACTGAATTTTATATTTCTTTCTTGCTGTAGATAATATGTGAATAGAAAATTGCAATTTTAATGAGATTTACGACGTTAAAGTTAATGAGTGTATTTAAGAAGTGAAAATGTGACGCTAAAGTTTTGAAGCAAAAGTAATGTCAAATTCTGTGTCTATTTTGTTTTCTTTTTAAATGAAACTTTCTAATTAGTTTCTTTTACCAAAATGCAAATATTTCAATTAATTGATTAAAACATCAATTTATTCTAATCAATTTTCAACTGATAACTTGTTTTCTATCATTTCTTAATTGCGGGCTGTTTTTAATTAATAAATGATCCGTTATTTATAATTATAATTTTATAATTTAATGTTCAACTAGTCTAATCACTTCTTGAAATCACTTGAAAATGTATTGCTAATCTATCAAGTATTTAAAATAAAATCTTATCACTTAAATTTGAAAATTTCTAATTCTTATAAAATCAACATTTATGACTTTATATATTTATAACTTTAGAAAGTGTAATGCATTACGCATTCCTCATTTTATTGCACAGTAATATGAATTTTTTTGTCTTTTGCCTCTGTTTAGTAATCCCGATTTAGTAATTCTTACTATTCCAGTATTTCTTAGTAATCTTTTAATTTTGAATATATCTATATTATATCACTATCTGGAATCATATCTGTAAAAAAATCAATATACCTGCAATCAATTTTTTTTTTCAAATCTTTATTTCTTCTAATGGGATGCGATTGTTTTGAATAGAAAAATCTTTCTTTTCCGTCTTGTTTGTAAATAGTTTTGCTTCTGATTGATATTTTATGCATTCAGTTTTTTAGCGTTTATTAGCTTTTATGTTAGAATTTTGTTTCAACTGCTTACTTTTTCAATTGAACAGCTCAATGAAGCGTTTTTTGAAATTCTCTAAACTATTATGTGCCTTATGTTATGAAAATGTTGCAGTGGAGTAGAAAATCTTTCTTTTTTATTCATTAGTGTTTTATCGACGAATCTAATTTACTTTTAGGTTTATCTTGGACAGAGACTTTTAGGCTTGGTAAAAAAATAATGGTTCTGTGATTATAAAATATGGGGAACTCTTAAACATTTTATTAAAAGTAGAATAATAGTTACATTTTTATTGACTAAAACGCATCGCTTTCTGTATATAAATTTAATTTCCTTATTGCAACTGCTAACTGCCATATGAGTCAATTGAAATGTGTGCAAATTTTTGAAGTAAACATTCGATTCTTTGGAAGTAGTGATGGCCTGGTCATCTGAGATGAATGTTATTTCTTTTTCGAATGCGCCGAGATAGCGTCCGTTATCTGCATATCAGGAGTTATTTCAAAAGTCAAATAAGTGAGATGATTGTCAATACCCGTTTGTATCAATGCTTGAAACCGATGAATTATAACTAAACGATCTAAAGTATGTTGCAACAAATTAATTTCTTAATGGTATCATACGTTGCCTCACTCTAAACTGGGCGACTTTATTGAAATATTTTATTTAATGCTCAAATAAATTGGCTGCGCAAGTCAATACTATGAATGTTCCAAAACGTACAGTACTGAAACGAAAAGCTGTACAAAGTTACAATGTCAACTGTGAGTGTATTTTTTCTCAAGGTATGCGTAATGCAAGTGCTCAAGGTCTTCGCCATTTACCTGCAGATAATGTTTTTATCGTTCAAGCTGATTATCAAAAATATTCTGAAGCTTGCTGTCGACTCCTGCAAAAAGAGATGATTTTCTTACTTAATGCAGGCACAGTTCTTGGTGGATTTTCAGAGTTGAAAACTCTCCTTTAAGAAGTACGTATGATCAAGTGATATAAGACTCGAGGAAGAGGACGGTATGGGAAGTCAGTACCACGTGAAATAATTCATCTTGGGAACTTTTTCTGCAACATGGCTAGAGAATATCGGGAGTTAGGCTAGTTACCCCGTCCCGTTGATAACACTGTCTATTCTTTTGAATGTTCCTTGCACATCAGAGCCTTCTCAAACATGAAGTGGCTTGATCGATTATTAAACGTCCTTATTTAATTCCTCTAGGAAATTTTCTGCCACTTTTTTCAAAACTAGGTTCACCTTCACGTCAGCTTCCGTATGAGGGTCAATAGTGCTTATTTGCATATACTTTTTTCTCCCTCCCCCCATAGAATGGGGAGGGAGAAAACCTCTCCCCATTTGTAGTTATAGAAAGTAGTTATTTGTAGTAGTAGTTATTTGTAGGAAAGTAGTTATTTGTAGTTATAGAACCTCCCCCCATTTTGTAGTTATAGAAAGACCCATTTCTATAACTACAAAACGGAACTTCCTTTTCATTAGTGCGAAAACTTATAGTTGTAGATATGCCTCGTCAACGAACACAACTACGTTTTCGAGATGAACGAGTTTCAATTCTGTATATTTTGAAGGACACGATAGTTTGCATTTAGACATTAATGAAAAATTATTTTCCGAATAATTATTTCATGGAATAACTAATTCATTTGTGTATTTACGACAGAATATATGCTTGACAATGAAACAATTCTTTATTAAAAATAAATTTATTGAAATGATTCGAATTCATTTCCATTTAAGCATGTTTCTGGGATTTGTTTGTAATTAATCGATTCTTAAAACACAGATATAAATGTTTCATAGTAACAGTATCGAAGAAACGACTTTCTTAATGTATGGAATTTAATTTGCAATTATGGTACTTAATTTAATGTATGAAATTTCATTTGCAATTATGGTACTTAATTTAATGTATGGAATTTCATTTGCAATTATGGTATTTAATTTAATGTATGGAATTTCATTTGCAATTATGGTATTTAATTTAATGTATGGAATTTCATTTTCAATTATGGTATTCAATTTAATGTATGGAATTCAATTGCTTCATCGATTATTCTGATAAATAATCCTATGGATGAATAAATATTGATAATCTTAAAGCTGTTCAGCCCCCCTATATTAAATTGTTGAGCAATTTCTTCATTGACTTCATTGTTTTGCAAAATATAGCAATATCAATTTGCTTCAGCATTCATATTTTTCTTTAACACCATTTTATTCAAAAGCTCATAACTGAATATTTGAGAACGATCTTTAGAGTTCACATCGCTTTTATTAGATATCAAAGGTGAAGACATTGGAATCGAATCTCTACAAGACAAAAAAAATCCCCCACAAATACTTAATTACTTTTCAGTAAGTAGATAAGCAATTTTTTATTCTGTTTTTTTGAACAAATTCCATATTTCTAATTCTATTTTATTTCGATGATTCGCATACCATTTGATAGACAAATTCGATTTTTCGATAAATCGCCAAGCTTCTGCAACTTCCCAAAATGGATAATACAGTGGCATTATGTCCATCAGTTTTCCTGTAAGGATGATCATTGAAATTTTAAGAGCTAGACGGATGAAAGTTGGCTTATGGACATAAGACCGAATTTGTACATTTTCATCTAGTTTTCATCGAAATTCATACCATGGAGGACTGAACGTGTATAAATTCAGTAGCTATAAAATGCGTTAACTGAAGGATATTTGGAACACAAGTTAAGCATCTTAAGTGCAGACGTGCATGAAATTCCGACCATAAATCATTCTTTCGGTTTGTATTTTCTATGTTCTAGCTACGACTGTATTTTCTCTGTCAACACAATTTATCGGCGAGTGTAAACACAAAGGATTTAATAAATAAATTCACGTACGTGATCTTGTGAATAAAATTATTCATATCCAATTTTGTTTTTAGTCGATAGGGAAAAATCATCCAAAATGCATTTTTAAATTGGAAATTTCACTTAAGACATACTGAAGACTTTACTAAATAGTTCATCTGAAAGGAAACTTGTTAAATGTCCGACCCCCCCCCCAAGAAAACTCGCATATAAATGCATAGGAAATATTTCAAATTATGAATGTTGAAATTTGACATTAAGAACATGATTTTATTCAATGGAATTGAATATTTTGCGTCCCTATCTTTTTGAAATTTCAAATTTCTATACAGATTTTGTATTTAAATTGAATAATGAATGTTTTGATAAGGATTCCCTAGTAATTTGACAGCTTGGAGAATAAAACCATCCCCTACTAAATTTTCAAAAGTTTATGTGGAAAAGACAAAATACATTAAGAATGCAATAATGATGCATTTGAAAAAAATTCAAAGCATACGTGAGTTATTCTCCTTAGAATAAATTTGTTAAAATATGTTTTGAAAAGTTAAAATCGTTAAACGTTTTTATTGCCAGGCTATCAGCATCCAATTCCGATACGTGAAGATTCATTTTTGAAATAATTCAATTTTAAGCATATTTTTAAGGTATTACGTATTTCAATTTCCGCTATGCTTCATTTTCTATTTCCAAAAAATAAAAACTGTTGCAGATACTCAATGTTAAATGAAATATAGATCTAAATTTCGTTAAAAACTGAAATTAAGGAATGGTGGTAATCATATTTCGAGAAATGGAAACAAAATTCATATTCAAAGCGGGAATTTCATTTCTCATTCTTTGTAACAAATATTTTTTCAAGAAAGTTAAATTTGGCAAAAAAAATAAAAAAATCCCCGGTTTTTACGTCCACACTTAATTTTAATTTACAATATTCTGATATTGAATATTTTAAAGTCCTTTCTTACTGTGATGCGTTTTAGTATTTTAATAAAATCATTAATATATCATTAGTTAAATTTTGGATCGAATCATTAAAAGAAACAGTTCAAATTTGTGTTCTTTAGCGTTCTTTACAGAATGTTCACTCATAAAATATGCTTGTTTGTCGCTTAACTGCATTCTGTTTCTTGCTTAGATTAGTATTCAATCATCTGTCATATTTTTTTGTGTACCTGGTCTATATACCCATTCTCAATCAACGGATGTTTATTATGTGGAAAAAAATGAAATTGCTGTTTCCTGAATTAGATGTTTTACTTAAGAGCAAATTTCTATCGAATATTATTTGTTTGTATTTTAGTATTGAACCAAGAAATCGTTGTATTCAGTGTGTTGTTAATTTTTCTATGCAGAGAAATCGGTGAAATTCAAATAAATTGTAGTGTTCTGTCCAACACTTTTGATATTAAAATTGTATTACATTTGATCCCCATTCAAACAGTTATGGTATTTAAATCTCCCTACAACTATTATTTAAATTTAAGGAGTTGTTCAATTTATGTGCCAACGTTTCAAAATGTAAGCCAATTTGTTAAATCATTCACATTTTATTACAAATATCTTCATTCTTTCAAGACTGATTGTGGAAAAACATATGTTCTTTAGAAGTCTGAAAAATGTGTTCAAATATTTTATTGTTTATATAGTTAAAAGGAATGAGTCCGATTAAGAATGAACAAACCGGATATCGAGGCAATAAATGCAAGATTTTTCAGTTCACACAACTTTGTAATTTAAATCTTGTTTTAGATTCGAATTATGACCTAAAACTGGTTCCCTTTAAAAGCTTTAGAAATGAAACTAAGGGAAACTAAGGTACTGTTAGTTCAAGTATCCAATTTTGATTCCTTTTATAATGTGCATCGTATTTAAAATGACTTTTAATAATATTGATTTAAATGGGTTTTAATTGTTATATTAAAGCGATAATTTATGTCTAAGTAGCATCTGAATTATCTATACTCGAGTTGCAAGAGATTTTTAATGGACTTTTATAATAACTTTAGCTTAATAACGATTCTATAACTAAATTATGACAAAGAAAGCACTTCTCAATTAAGACTATATTGGTGGACAGTGAAATTTTGAAACTAAATTCTTTACAAAATAACAATAAATCTGAATGACTTTACATAGTTTGTTTGGCAAAAAATAGTTATGTAAATCCTAATATTTTAAAGATTATATAAAACAGCAAATTTCAGCAACTCAAGATTCAATGCCTAAATACGACTATCAAATTCACACATAAGCTTACAAATTTTTTCTGCGTTAAAAAAATCTCCCATATTCAATTTTGTGGAAAATCCATAACAATTTCTCTTCTCATCTAAAGCATACGACGGCTCATTTACTGTCCGCTTGACTTTAATTATACGGTAAGCTTATAGATTTTCTATAAAATATTCTAATTATTATCGCCATGTGGAATAATTCCATTTCACTTAAGCCGAAATCATGATTTTATGAATTTTATATTTGCCTCCAATTTGTCAAAACTGACGTTTCTATTTCTTCACTTTAGATGTCGAAGCGTCCTGGTGAAAAACCTGATGGTAAGTTTTGACATATTTCCTAGCAATTTAGAATTTTGTATTAACGGTGACTGTGAACCCGAAACACATTAGAGATATAACAATTCTGGACACTTGAATATTTTTCATAGAGAATTGATGCAATTTTATATACTTTGATTGCTGAATTTACTTGTAGGCCCATCGTTTAGTCAACAATGAATTATTGATGGATAAAAATTAAGCACCGAATTTCAGCAACTTTCTTTTTAGAAAAGCCAGTAAAGATATTTTTACAAATTTGTAATTCATTCTTTCGAAGTATTCCATCTGTTAAAGAATCTTTTACAAACATTGTGTAAAAAATGAATGCCAATATAATGGCCTTCAACGTCGAAGTTAAACTTAGTGACCGATTATTGAGAAAAAGGAAATTTCTTCAATTTTGAAGTTGCATTTATTTGAAATAAAGGAATTGAAGCCCTATTACAGGATCCACAACGTAGGAAGATAATAGTTGAGTCACTAGAAAGAACTGTTAATTGAAGTTAATTTGGAGTAGTAGTTCCAGAATGTTTTGTAATTTTACAGTTTTTAATAGCCGTTTTCAGTTGAAATCTTGTTTGTTGGTCATTCTTGTGTAATACATTGTTGTAATTTGATACTATGCATTCGTGTCTCCTGTAGAACTGTCATTATTCGTGACTGATTCTATTGGATTTGGATATTTTACAGCTCATTTAAAATGTTTAATTTTTCGCAGTGATCTCATGATTATTTCTGTTCAAACTATCTTTTTCTCGAGTCCAAACTATTCAGTAATTTTTTTCGGATATGCAAAAATCAAATCCCTTCACTGCTTACACTTTTAGCTTAAAATCAAATTAGTTGGCTGATTTAACCTTATTTGGCGGTAATTACGCTAGTTATTTGCTTCTTAGCATATAAATTAATATCCAAATTAAGAATATATAAAAATATGCAATAACGAATTACACATTTATTGGAGCAGATAAAGTAAATATTTTGAATTTCATTTATTTTTTTGGAATAAAGCTAATCTGGGAATTTTTATTGTATATCCGAATTTGTATCTAAAAGGACACATCTAGGTCTTTAAGTTATAGCTATTTTGTCACATGATCATTACATCTAAGAATAAAATTACTTCAATCTTAATTTTATCATGGAAGTATTTTTAAGAGCTCTAATATTATTGTTCAGTTTTACTTTCTTGACTAGAGAAACGGTTCATATCGATTTCAAATTTTTGACCCCATAAACAAGCTAATAAGTATGTTAGCAAAAGGAATCCCAGCGTCACTTTTTTACTTTCTGAAGTTTGTATTTCTAATTCCGGTGCAACGGGTAAAATTAATTTAATTCATAAAGTTTAATTTAAAGGAATTTCATATATCTAAAACACATTATCTCCTTGAGGGATGGAGTTGAGTTGAGTTTGTTGTTTCTTGGCACAAAAGCCATTTTTGGCTATGCTGCGCCACATTCTCTAGTTTAAAATATTTGTATATACTTATAATAAAATCAATATGTGGAATGAAGTCTAAATCCAAATGTCTAAAAGTTTAAGTCAATGAGTTATGAAAAAGTTGTATCCATGATGTAAAGTAAGATACTATGCAAGAAGTGTGGTCTATGTTCATATTTGATTATAAAAACCGATACTTTTTAAAAAACTAACCAGACCAACATGCGGGGTTTTGGATAATAACTCGCTCAATTCCGGGTGAGACCCCTGAAAATACGCAAGACGCTGGCTAGAAAATCTTGGACACTCTTTAAGAATGTGCAAGACAGACATAGGGTTGTTACATGTTGAGCAGAATGGTGCTGGATCCCCCATCAACAAATGTCGGTGGGTGAAACGAGTGTGTCCAATCCTCAACCTAGTCAAGATTACGTCCAGTTTTCTGCTGTGCAAAGTTGGCCAAATATCTATTGTGGGCTTAATCGTATGGAGCTTATTGTGGATTTGTGTGTTCCATTCAGTTTGCCATTTAGAATGAAAAGTGTGACGTACAAAATTTTTGTAATCACTAAGAGGAATCTGGGTTGTCAAGAAAGAAGTCGCCATTTTAGCCGCCACATCAGCCTCTTCATTTCCTGGAATTCCCACATGTGCGGGGACCCAGCATAAGATAATTTGAAAGCCCTTCCAGATAAGGTTGTCATATAGGTTTAAAATTTTGAAACTCAAAGGATGGCTGCGATCATGTAAAGATGATATGGATTCTAAGGCACTCAGTGAATCTGTGTATATTATATATCTATCTGCAGAAAAATCGGAAATAACTGACAAAGCTTTTAAAATGGCTGTTAACTCAGCTGTAAAAATGGAACAACATGGGTTAATTCTATAAGCTATTGTGGAATTTGAAATAATACAAGCGAATGAAGTATAATCAGAACCTCTAGAGCCATCTGTGAAAATAGGTTTAAACTGACGATATTTTTGACGATAGTCAGCAAAGATTTGCTGATAAATGATATCTGCAGTGTTTTCTTTATAAAAATTTTGAAATGGATTCAAGTGCTGTATACCATGAGAAATCCAGGGAGGTAAAAGAAATGATTGTTCAGAAACTATTTGTTCCCTCTTTAGATGCAGTTCCGAAACTAAACGAGTCATTCTCTCAAAGAATGAGGGTACTAATGATGGTCGAGCAGCCTGAAGGCGTTGTAAGAATCGACTCTGATTAAAATTATAATAGGGATGTCCATGGTTCGATAAAATTTTAAAATAATAATGGAGACACAATATCTGCCTTCTGATGTATAGAGATGGTTCACTACATTCGATATACAAACTTTGTACCGGCGATGTTCTAAATGCTCCAGAACATAATCGTAGAGCAGCATGATGGACAGTATCCAATTTCAGGAGAACGCTGCGTTTTACGGAGCCATAGACATTGCTACCATAGTCAAGTTTTGATAAAATTATTGCTCTGTAAATGCGAAGCAAAGACATACGGTTAGCACCCCATGAAGTGTTAGAAAGAACTTTTAAAATATTCAGAGATTTTTCACATTTTTTTCTTAAGTAACTTACATGAGACGCAAACGTAAGCTTTTTGTCAAAGATCAGTCCCAAAAATTTAACCTCGTCAAGTACTTTAATAGGATTGTTTTTAAGGTAAATCTCCGGTTCACCTTAAAAACAATCCGTTTCTACAAAAATGTACAGCGCTTGTTTTTTCCGAAGAGAATGTAAATCCATTCTTATCACACCAACCAGTAAGTTGGTTGATTGCAGTTTGAAGCTGCCTTTCTATAAAAGCCATACAATCCCCGGAACAAGAAATGTAAAGATCGTCTACATATAAATGACCTTTTACATACAAAGATAAATAGTCTAAAATGGAATTAATTTTCAAAGCAAAAAGAGTAACACTTAAAATACTTCCCTGAGGAACGCCTTCCTCTTGTACAAACACATCAGAAAATTCTGAACTCATCTGAACTCTAAAAAATCGTAACTTCAGGAAGTTTTGGATAAATATTGGCATGTTTCCTCTTAGATTACAGCTGTAAAGATCCTTCAAGATGCCAAAGCGCCAAGCTGTGTCATAAGCTTTTGAAATATCAAAAAAAAAAAATAGCCACTAAATGATTTCTACGAAGAAAAGCATTTCGCACTTCAGTTTCCAGACTCAACAAGTTATCCATAGTTGATCGTCCTCGTCTGAAGCCACTTTGAAAGACGTTTAACATTTTGTTACTTTCCAAATAGTATACAAGTCTGCGATTAACTATTTTTTCTAACAGTTTGCATAAACAGTTGGTCAGAGCAATCGGTCTAGAGCTAGCAGGGTCCGAGGAATTTTTACCAGGTTTCAGAATGGGTATGACTATTGCTTCTTGCCAGGAAGTGGGAAAATAGTGTTCTTGCCATATTCTATTATATAGAATGAGCAGGTTTTTAAGAGAGGCTTCTGAAAGGTTTTTAATCATATCATAACTTATATTATCTGGTCCAGGTGAAGATTTGTGTACACATTTGAGGCAGGTTTTAAGTTCATAAAGTGTTAAAGGTTTATTATACGAAACGTCTATTATGGTTTGGAATTCTAGTTTTTCTTTTTCCATTAAAATTTTATTGTTTCGGAATGTTTTTGTGTAATGTTTATTACTACTTGCGTTTGCGAATGCCAAAGTTATAGAGTTAGCTATATCTCGTAGAGAACTTACTGGAACATTATCCCTAAGCAAGATTGAAATTCCATGACTTTCAGTTTTTCCAAGTATCTTTTTAACCCTATTCCAAAGTTGCTTACTGGAAAGTGAAGGGGTGATGGAGTTCACATATTTCTCCCACGAATCTCGTTTACTACATCTTTGGATTCGTCTAGAATTAGCTTTTGCCTTTTTAAAGCGAATGTAGTTGTCAGTAGTGGGATACCTACGGAACGTATCCCAGGCTTTTCTCTGCGATTTATATGCTTTTTGACACTCGTTGTCCCACCATACTTTGCGCTGTCTCCTAAATTTTGGCGAAGATTTAGGAATCGAGGCATCTGCTGCAGCTAATATAACCTGTGTAATTTGCTCTACTGCTGTATCTATGTTAATATTTTTCACCATTTCATCTGTAATATTTGCTAATGAAGTGAATTCGGTCCAGTTGGCCGCATTTAATTTATATCTGGGAGAACTGTGAGTAGTAGACGAGTGATATCTTCTATCATCATTTAATACCAAGGGAAAATGGTCACTGTTGTGTAAATCTTTTTCTATTTGCAATGTAAAAAAGGGGTAGAGAGATGGAGAAGATATTGCTAGATCCAATGCATGGAAACTATTTGTAGGAGCATGAAAGTAAGTCTGCTCATCGTTGTTAAATAGACAAAGGTTATGATCGCCCAGAATCTGTTCTATCTGACGACCTCTTTTGTTAGTATTATTGTTTCCCCACAGTTGATTGTGGCCGTTGAAGTCGCCTAGAATAATAAATGGTGCAGGAAGTTGAGAAACAAGATTTAAAATAGACTGATTAATATGTGTGTTCGGTGGCAGGTAAAGACAGCAAACAGTAATCAGTGAGTGCGTGTGAATTCTGGTTGCGACACCTTGCAATGGAGTGTTCAAGACCAATGGACAAGAAGGCACAGAATTCGAAATAAAGAGAGCAACTCCTCCTGACGCTCTTTCGCCTACATCGGCCTTATGGATTGCATGACAGCTATGAAATAAAATTTTATCATTACATTTTAAAAACGTTTCTTGTAGGGCAATGCAAGCCGGTCGGTAGGAATTAATTATTTCTTTGAGATCAGAATTTTTCTGATTCACTCCTCTACAATTTTAAGAAACGAGTTTATCCATAATTCGGTTCGAGAGAAAGAAGAAAATGTGTGAAGAAACAAAAATTAACTGGTCTTTGGCGAGAGTGGTGGAGTAGCACTCTCGGACATTGAATCATCCTCAGATAAGTTCTCCTTTTGTGAATCCTCACATTTTACATTTTCATTATTGGTTTTTTTAATAAAACCTTGCAAAGATAATGTTTGTTTTTTCAATTGTTTGGAAGTATCTTTGCCTTTCTTGGCGGCATCTAACCGAGCTTTCTTGCTCTCGATTTTTTTTCTCTTTCACCTTTTTCTGCTTATTTAAACTTTTAGAAGAGATACTTTGAGAACTTTTAAATTTTGGTACAGATGAAGGGTCCAGATTTGGATTAGGCAGAGAAATCTGTCCCAAGTTTGCACTGGAAGATGCTGGCATCTGAGACGGCATTATAGAAACGTCAGTAGTTTGAGATATAACGGTCTTATTAGGTATAAAATTTACCTTATTTGGATGGATTGTTTTACTATTCCAACAATTTGGACATGCGAGGCTAGAAATAACGTTATCGCCAGTCCAAGCAGCCGGTATTTTTGCGAGAGATATTTCTGTCTGTGTGCCTGTAGATATGAAGGTTGTTTTTAGAACAGATGAGAAAGATTTCCCGCTTGTTGGGGTTCTACTTGTAACTATTTTTCTGGCTTCGGCGAAAGATATATTTTGTGTAACTCTTACATTTTGAATTTCCTTCTCACGAATCCAACGTGGGCAGGATTTAAAGTAAGCTGGATGGTCTCCATTGCAATTAATGCACCTTGGAGAGGATGAGGAACATGTTTTGCTGTCATGGCCTATTTCAGAACACTGAGCGCATGACTGTTAACCTCGGCAATTATGAACGGTGTGACCAAATTTTTGACAATTGTAGCAACGTAACGGGTTTGGAATGAAGGGACGTACTGGACAATTGTAATATGCAATTTTGACAGATTTAGGCAACACAGGATGATTAAATGTTAATTTAAGATGAATTGTCGGGAGAAGTTTTCCGTCCCTTTTAATTTTAATTCTTTCCACTGCACTGACATTTTGAGATTGTAAAGCTTCTAAAATAGAAGATTCTGAATCATTTTGCAAGTCCCTTTGAGAGACAATTCCACGAGAGGTGTTGAGCGAGTTATGTGGACAGACTGATACTTCATGGTTTCCGATATTTTTTAATTGCATAATTTTATTAGCCTGCTCAGCGGATGAAACTTCAACAAGAAGGTCACCGGAAAAGCGTTTAATATTTTTTGGTTCACCAATAATGTTAACAATTGTTTTGTGGATCAAAATTGGAGACATAGTTTTCATATTATCAGAAAGAGATTTAACAATAAAAAAACGAGAAGAATCGAGACGTTGACACTGAGATAAAGAACCCATGCGAAGGGAACAAAAATTCGGATCCCGACGGCACCACCCACCATCGAGCCCAACAAGGGAAGGCAGTTGCCGGCTCTGGGCATCCCAGCCTCAGTACCCACCTTAATGCTGGCCAGGACCTATACGCTCAGGGTCACTTCCGAGAACGTTGACCACCCTTAACGCCAAGCCCCGGAAGTTGACCACTTTCGCTTGATCCCTAGAGCATACTAGCCATATGACTAGAATACCAGCCGATTGATACATTCGGGACCTAAATGCACCTCCCATCTTAAGGGTCGCCACGCACGGCCAACACGTGGGGACATTGGCTGTCCATGAGAAGCAAGAAGCTGAGAGAGTGGCGACAACTACTCATTGAGAGCTCCCTCGCTTGCCGTCGAGGGAAAGAAGAATCAGGGCGACAGCAGAAGGCGTAGAAGAGAGTAAACAGAAAGTGAGTAAAGATCCCTGGGAACCTCGGGATTGGGACACCCGTACTCACCTAAAGAAGGCGAGCTCCTGAGGGGCCTTGAGGGATGGAGGAACCCTTTCAAGAATTATATTCGAGAAATGAAATTTCTTCAAATTTTATGAATACTTTTATGGCAGCATTTCTTTTATTCCAGTAATATTTCTAAAGAATAAATCTTCACTACTTTACTCCCTTATTCTAATATTTCAGAATTTTTAACTTGGAATAACCCACAGATTTGTGGTTAAGAAAACAATTTCCCAAAATTAATTTCTGTTTGAAATTTAAAATGATCGAGGAAACAAATTTCTTAATGCTTTCTAATAATGAATATCAAAGGATATATTACCTGACTTTACAGAATAAATAATAGAGGATTACTTACAAGAAAAAATTAACTCCAACTCTCAATTTTTCATTATGGAAAAAAGTTTTAGTTGAAAAAGGTGCTTTTAAAACATTCTTTTCAGTTGGTTTTAGCTGTAGTAGGGAACTGAATATTAA
>JAOUZG010042023.1:0-12790 GCA_026289955.1 Argiope argentata
TGTGTGTGTGTGTGTGTGTGTGTGTATGTGTGTGTGTGTGTGTGTGTGTGTGTGTGTGTGTGTGTGTGTGTGTGTGTGTGTGTGTGTGTGTGTGTGTGTGTGTGTGTGTGTGTGTGTGTGTGTGTGTGTGAGAGAGAGAGAGAGAGAGAGAGAGAGAGAGAGAGAGATCTAATAGTAGGAATTGAAAAAAATAGATCTGACTGCTTCAAAATATGTCCCTATTACTCATTTTTTTAAAATGCGTATACTGAATAATTTATTATTGCTGAAATGGAATTTCAATTACGTCTACGCCTACGGGGCATTTTATACTCATTTTCCTAGAATCTGTCTTTTTTTTAGGCTTCAAAAAGAATCTCTTTACTCATAAAAAATCTTCACAATAATTATACTTCCATAAAAAGAACTTCAGACATTGAAGAAATGCATTAGAATTCGAAGAAATTTGTCTTGAAATCCCCCCCCCCAAAAAATAAATAAAACTGAAAAAATGGAAAATAAGTTGGAACTACTATGACAAGAGATTCAAATTTCTTTCGAAATCCTATTTTCCAATGAAGCTTGCCCATATTGAATATGTAATTTCTACGAACGACATGAAAAATATATAATTGCATACTGAATATATAATTTTAGAGAAATGACATACTGTCTAAAAATCTGAACATTAGATTTGCTTACCTGAAATGCTGACTAATCTTCGTTTTGATGCAAGAAAACTTTCAGGTTGCAGGAAACAATTTTTCTTATCAAAAATCAGTTTGTAAAGGCTTTTGCTATTTTAATCAACTTTTGTGCTCTTCAAGGTATAGAGGTCTCCTCATTGCATTCCAAATTTGTTATTTGATTTATTAGATCATCGCATTCAACTTTTCAGATTTTTTTTTTTGCTTTTTAATCTTTAAATTTAATTCGCATATTTCAAGTTTTTATATTATTGAAGCATTTAAAAAAAGATTTCCCATTGCAAATGATTTTCTTTATAACTAGTTTGTTTAGTTTAGTTAGCTATATTAACGTCTCATTGTTAACCAACACTAGGGTTATTTCGTAATTGTCCATTATTTTTAATGTAATTTTGAATCTTGGTCAGATGACGAGGATGGTACATGAGCTGGCACCTTCCTTTTCACATTGCACCACACCATCGAGAGGACGTTTGAATTTGGCAGATTTAGCGTGCAACAGGCCCCTTTACGAGGCAGTTCTTCGAGAGAATCGGGTCTTGAACCCGAAAGCCTACAATGTTTGGGCCGGGACCTTACCACCTCAGCACACTTTAAAATTGGAAATGTTAAACTGAACTAATCCTATTATACTAATCCTATGATACTAATCCTATTTTTTTTAATTTAAAATTATATCCACAAAATATACGTCAACTCAACTCAACTCAACTCAGTGCAACGTCAACACAAAACATTTATTGTCTATAAAAAGAAAAATATAATGGAAAAAAACATGTTTATCTCGCTCACAGAGATCAGAAGCGTAAAAATTCCCTCATATACAGGATTTTTTTTAATTCTTTTTTATGATTACAGTATTTATTCTGTATTTTATGTAGGAAAAATAAAATAGTTTGCAATATCACTAATGTTAATTTAGGGTTAGAAATTTCAATTTTTTCCCCCAATTTAATTGATTATTTTAAACTTTGGAAATAGTATTGAACTTTTTTGTTTAAATTATTTAATGTATCTAAAATGATGTAAGATACTAATAAGATACTCTAAGGTAATGGGCCAAATGTTATGCTACAGTATAAATAGAAAGTTAGAGTTTTCGTTTTATATTGGTTAATTTTACCTTGCAAAGATGTCACGATTTCAAAGATTTTAAAAATTCGCCAAATAAATTATAAATGCATGTATGAAATTGTGCATAAACTTGGTGTGAATTTAAAGCAAAATATATTGAATTTCTATTGTAATATTAAATCACAGTTTTACAGTAAATAGATTTCCTTTACGACCAAAGTTTATAATAATATTATTATAGATAAATATTTATTGTTTATTTTACCTTTAAATTTTTATTAGATTAAAGAATGCAAAATCTGATAATATATGAAAACAATCGTAAAGTCAATAATTATAAGAATAATAAAGTGATTAAATTTTTTTTCTCTAAACTATGAAGTGATTCATATTTCAATATTATTTCTTTTGTTGTTGTTTTTTTCATCAATTGTTAAACACTTTTGCATTCTTTTTAATAAACAAACATCAATATTTAATGATAAAAAATATACTATTGAATAAATTGTTGAATAATTTATAACGATTTGAAATATGAAATAACTTCATTCAGAAGGTTTTCATTATAAATTTTATCTATAGGGTGCCGGCGTTCTGGCACAGAGGTAACCCCTCTTCCTCGTGATATGGGTCTCCTGGGATCGAGTCCTGGATGGGGCATGGTTGTTTATCTGTGTGCTGTCTGTGAGGCGTGTGAATGTGTCCCGTCTCTGCATAAAAACATTTTTAAGCGAATGTAAAAAAAAATCGTAGCTAAAGTAGTACTATTAGCCCTAGTTGGCGCTACTTCAAGTAAGAGACACTTATTTAGGCTTAAATCAGTTGTTGCATCAGCGGACTTATCCATATAAAGTGCCATTAGTAACAACAATAAAGGATTTGGAATTTTTTTTGAATATATTTTTTTAGTTATCAATATTATGGGCAGTCAGTTGAAACCGAGACAGAGTAAATAATGACCATGACGCGGAAGTTGGTAACGCATTTACGCTTATCTATATGAATGCCCTCTATCGGGAATCAGGAAGTAAATAACAGTGTGAGATGTCACCAATGTACCATTTGTCTATTAAACGGGCTGTAATTGAAGTGAGCGAGTTGTGTATACGTTCGGCATTATAAAAGGCAGGAACGAGGAACAGAAAGGTGTAGTGCATTTTTCGACTGCAGAAGGAGTGAAACCAGGAAGTGAAATGCATGGCAGGATGTCTGTAGTGCATGACAAAAACAATATGTCACTTGCGCGTGTGTTTAAGTGAAATAAACGATTTCGAGAAGGTGCCATTGAAAGGCAGCAGTCGGTCAGGACAACAGAGGTGCAAGCCTGGGTACAATTACGAGTCATCAGGCAAAAACAAACGTTTTTTCATTACATCATTGCACGTCTTGTCTCACAGTGGAATAATTTTATTAACAGTTATGGCTATTATTTTTGAAATTATAAATAGTTTGAATACTTTATTTCTTCAATTTCATTTGATTGCACCTTATACATTCATTTTATCCGTCAATGTGGGATCTCGTTATTGAGGATGAAATGTTTCCAGTATGGTAGATGGATCTAGCCATCTTGGTAGGTACACTAACAGGTGGGGGTAGGACTCCTCCCATCCATGACGCTTCCAATGGGAAAGGTTGTACCGTGACCGGTGATGGCCGTAAGGACTCAACCACATTTCCCGCCGGTGTTATTGTTGCAGCGGTTCAGTCATTCAATTTTATGGTTAATATGTGTGTCTTTGTGGCCGGTTGGAGAGTTTGTCTCTGACTATCCATAAATTTTGAATATACCTTTTTTTAAGCACATGCTTTTAAGTAGTTCAGCATCGATGTGAAAATTCTGAAATTAATTTAATATACTTAACCGAGTTCTATTGACTAAAAAGTCATATTGATTTACTTTGAATTCGTGTAAAATATTCATCTGATTTTAATCAAGAAATTCTATGAAAAAATGGAATTCATATTTTTTTTCTGCATTAACTACAAGTATACAAACTCCCATATAAAAATCAATGTGTTAGAATGTTGATATTTATTATATAGTTGGAATAATACATAATTCATTTCCATACACAATATTTCGGTTTCTTTCTGTCCTTCCATTATTAAAAGTATGCAAACATCAGAAAATGAATAAATATATATATATTTTCATATTTATCCCAACATTCGAAAAAACAGGTAGTATAATTTTAATTCTTACGGTTATAAAAAAAATTAATTAAAAATTTCAATTCAAATATTATATTCATTCAGTTTTGTATCATAAATAAACGGTTTCTTTCTTTTGCTCTCATCAAACAATAGTTTGTTGAAACACAAAACAATATGCTGCCAGTATTATTGCACAAACATGTAGAAATAACAATGATCAATAACATCTCCCTTACGGCACCATTTAAGCAAAGAGAATTAAAGAAACTTTTAATTGAATGCCTGGTGTATTTTAAATAAAAATATTTGATATATTCTATAGATTTTCTGGAGTTATTTGTTGCAAATTACAATTATTTTGAGTCAACACTTAATATTCACCAAATATTTTTCTCAACGTTTTAACTTGTTCAGTTTCTAAAAATATGCTTGGAATTAAATAAAATCTTTAAAGCACTCTACGAATTCCTTGTAAAAAGATGGAATGCCTAATTAAAAATTTAGCTTTATATTTAGTTTCCTGAATATGCTCAGATAATATTTCTTATACTTTTATTTATTTTATTGAAATAAAAAGCTTTGTATAATTTAATTAAATTGAATTGATAAGTAATAATAGCTGATAAGTTTTACACTGTTTATAGCAGTAGCTACATATAACGTATCGCATACTTTTTTGATTGTATAGGCACAAGTCATTATAACATATTTTTTTTAAAAAAATAGAAGATATTTGTTTTATATATTTAATGTCCCAGTGATATATAAGTTGAACTTGTTTGGAAAATTAAATTTTTTGTGTTCAAGTCTTTACCGACGTGAAATAAATGCACTTTTTAATTACTTACATACATTTCTAAAGATATTGTGGAATCTAGAATAACATATAAGAAATGATAACAAAACTGCTACGACAGATGTGAAAATTATGAAACTATAACATTTTGTTATTTATATAAAAGTATATGAATTAAATACATACATTATGTAGCTTAAAAGATACATTTGAAAATTAAGGAATTTTTCTAAAATATAATGGGAAATATTGTTACGATTTTGTAATATTGCTTCCATGTTCAGTTAATACGATAGAAAGGAAGATTATTTTGCAACATGAATGAAATTGAACACTGGCAAAAGACATAGCCACCATCTGGCGATTTGGCGACAAAAATTAAGAACCTAAATTATTCTAGAATTTTGGCAATAATTTCACGAAGATTCGGCTTGCAGCTTTGAAGTAAGGAGTAGAGAGAGGCTTATTAAATTAAATCTCTGTTTGGAATTCTTTCTTGTGCTTTTACGATTGTTAATTACCTATTTTTTAATAAGCTTTCAATTATTTTAAGAAATATTTTGTTATTTTATGTGTATCTTTGCTATTTTGTGGCTGAGTTTCCCCATAGGATAAATGATTTTTATAAAATAATTATTTTTCACCACTTAACCAAATGATGATTTTGAATAATTTCCATTGCAATACATTGAAATTACATCGTTGAAAGTATTCATGTTTTTTTGTTTGTTAATGTCTTAATATAGTTTTATGTTTCACCTTTTTTAAATAATATTCAATATATTAAACTATCTTTTACAAAATCTTTTGAATTCTTTAAGCCTTTTTCCCAAAAATTTGGATTAAGTATCTTTCCAAAGAAACTAGTCTCCAGTTATTTGAATGCGTTTCAAATAATTGGTTAAGAATTCTGAAAAAAAAATAACGAATATGCTTGGTATACAAATGCAATTAATCAAAATGCATACATACGCCAATAAAAAATAAATACATATAAATAAATAAATAAATATAATAAATAATACAAAAATAAAAAATGCATATGTCAGATCAATAAATATATAAATAATATAATATATAATTTAGTATTTACATATTCATATTCTAATGGGAAATAAATGACAAAGCTTCATATCCGTTGATTAATTAATGATCAAGTTCCCCTTGAAGTCTTATGAATATTGATTAATATGTAAAACATTTATCCATCTTAATATGTAAGACATTTAAAAAAATGAATTTGCAAAAAATATTTTTAAGTAAAAAAGTAATTTGTAAAACGCATCTTGTTTCAATTGAAATTAGACTAACTCTTGCCCAATGAACTCATCTTTACTTCTTTGAAAATGCAATTCTTTAAGAAAAAAGAAAAGAAAAATATTGAAAAATATATTCAATCTACAGAAACAAAGTACCGTCTTCTATTTTCAAAAGAGAAGAGAAGAAAGAAATATCATAATGTTTATATCATTATCCAAATGTTTAAATCGATTTTTTAATAAGCTTCATATTAGAGATATTTGTGTAGAATACATCATTATTTATATATGATAACTGTTTTTTTTTACTTTTCTTCAAAGTCTTATGATGCCTTACAGAATTATTTTAATAAGGGAAGGTATATTTTCGATATTGATATGTCGAAATTAGCTTACAAATCGTGTTTTTCAAGACAAAACTCATTTCAGGTTAAATGATTTTCTCATTTAAGCAACAATCACATTCATTCAATAAATATTGATATATAAAATTCATAAATGCAGTAAAAATCCTTAAATACTGAGAATTAAAAAAAATCACTATTGAAATCAAGAAAATACTGGAAATATAATTACAGTTGGATTTTATAGACATCCCTTACAACCCCTTGCAAGGTAATATCCAAGGCTGGCCAGGTAATATCAAGGTAATGACTAGTAAATATCCCTACATAGTGACAATTTTCAAAAAAAATCTCTACAGAAATGAAGAAAATACTGGAAATATATTAGCATTATTTATAGATGTCCATCACAGCCCCTTGCCACCCATTAACTTCCGAACTGTTGCTGCTATATTGTCACTGTGCCACATTGCAGTGTCCTGTTTTGTCTGAAAGGTAATCAATTCTTCCATTCAAGTTTCGTGGTATTATATTCTAAGAAATCACGAAGAAACAAACACACACAAGCGCGTTTTAACCTTATTTTTCTGCGCACGAATGTCCACAAATTATCTTTTGATTCTATATCAGTGATGATCTACGTCTTTGTAAATCGCTTATCTTCTCCTATATTGTTTTGTTTTCTTGAAAGGAAAGATATTTCCCCGATTTTCCATCGGGGGTGGGGGGGTGCCTCCGTGAGTGCTTTTATTTAATAGCACATAGCTACTTTACTACATCTAGGCACCACTTTTATGACGAAAGCAGCAGCCGTACCGAAGTTAAGAGGCTGGATAGGCATTTTAGTGGGCATACTTCATAATGAAAACGCTGTTCTGTTTACTGTATATAGTTCAGCACCATAAACTGAAGAATATACTGTTCAGTTTTTGGTGTTCGGTAATTTTGAAGGACAATGCATATTTTGATTGCATATTAGCGCATCATTATGACTGCGTAATTGTCATTATTAATTTTTTTCCCATATTATATAATATAATGAATTTCATTGTATAATTCTTGCATAAGACATAGATTCGCATAAATGATATGTCTTGGTAAAATTCTTCCTTAACATGGCATGAACTAAAGAGCCATGCTATAAGAGCAGTAGATTGTGATGTTTAGAATGTTGAAACAAACATCCATATTTTTTTATCAATGATTTTTTTTTCTAAATTAAAAAAAATGATGTCAATTAATAGTCCAACCATAATTTCTAGTCATAAATATTGCATCTGAACTATTTTTCAAAAAAAAATCAAACTATTCTAAACTATTTTTTTGGATTCCCTATCCAAAATTCACATTTCTCTTAATGTTCCACATTCTAATGTTTTTATATTTAGAGAATTGTAATGTTTAACTCAAGAACAAAGTTTTTATTTGTTATAAGATATTCTATCTTCATGCGTAACTGGTTTTATTTTTTAGTTTAATTCGATTTTCTGCCTTTGAATACTTTAAGTGTTTCATTATAACAAGCAAAGACATTAAAAAAATTTCAGTTAAGTAATAACGTATTTTACTGTAACCTTATTAAAATATATGCATAATATAGTCACTGAGGATAAGTTATAAAAATATCATTGCTTTAATGAGGCGAAGTTATCATTTCAAGGACTCAATTTATATAGTTTGCAGTTAAAAGTTTTTAGAAGAATTCCAATTACTATTTCCTACTTTTTATACGAGAACAAAAAATGAAAAGAAACTCTTACATTTGAAATTTCTGAGCAATATATTATTTTGAGATGAATTTTCATTGAACGTGAGTATGTTTTGAAACCAAGTGACGCTAGATATAACATCTTGTAACTAACAAAATAATTTTCCTATTTTGAAATGACTACTTTATTTTTGAATGGAAACAAGTAAAAATGGTAATACCATAAGTTAACATGGATGAAATTAAGGAATAAGAAAAAAATGCCATTGCAAAATATGAAAAGATAATTAACTGGTAACGTAGGAAGACGTCTAGAATTTTATCATTAAAAAGAGTTTGCTTTATGAGTTACAACAGAAATTAGAAATATTGAATGGATTTATCTTCATATAGTGATAAATTAATTTATTAGATAGAATAAATCAAATTTAAAGATTTAATAATTAGTTGAAATATAATTGGTTTAATTTTTGTAAAATTTAGACTGTCCTTGTTCAGAGAGAGGAAATTAACACATCTATTCTGTTATTTATGACGTTGGTTTTAACATAGCCTTACACAATTTAATTATTTAAGTATTGAGTGCTTAAAAATTGAAGTATCTCATTCTTTCCTTAAATCCAGTCCAGCAGAGTGAGATTACGGATATAGCTATCTAATTGGTTCTCCTCTTCATCATTAATTTGTTCTACCGTTTCGATTTTTTTCATCATTACTTTTTAGTTTCTTCATGCAATCCAATTAATGTATTATTTTTATATATCCATACTAGTTTACCCTCTCTTTTTTACGAAATCAAGTTCCAACATAGTCTGGTTAAAATACTGCTCAAATTCGTATTTCTCTTCATCATTCGTTTCTTTAATAATTTAATAATGTCGCTTAACCAATTTTTAATTTTTTCATTACCAAATCGTATCCAGATTACATTTTTCACATAATCTGTTTCAAGAAGTGTTTGCTTAAAGTTGATATGTCAATTAATTTTATCTGATAATTGCTTTAACACTAATGATAAGTTTCAATAGATGTTCAGGCAAATGGTGATACAGTTTATGGTAATATTACGAGTTCAAATTTGTAACAAGATAATGAATAAATTCTTTCAAGAAAATATCATTGATGATGATAAATGATACGGGGTATATCATGCCTATCATTTGATGATAGGTAATATACCAGATGTTGTTTAAACATAATAAAAGTAAGTGGAACAAATTGGCATTTTATAATGAAAGGAATTTATAAGAAATGCAAAACCGTTTTAAAAAGACAATATAAAACAAGTAATATAAAAAAAGGACAATTCCTTATTAGGTCAAGAAAATAATTTGATTTTAATTACTTTTTATTAAATGATTGCATATAAATAATTGATTTATTTTTTTATTAAAAGATTAATATAAATAATTCATTTTCAAAAGAATTGTATATTCATCTTCACGTGAAAAATACTAAAATCCTTCCATTTAACCGATTCAGCTAATGCCTGTATATTTCAACTTTCCTTACGAACTGTCAAAAATGTATGTAAAGTATTAAAATTAATTAAATTTATTAATTTAATTTAATATATATATAGAGAGAACATAATTTTTTGGGCGCCATCTGTAAGTTGGAAACCAAACTATTCGATTTAAAACATTAGCTTCATTAGTTTTAATTTTAATAAATTAATATTTGATAAATTGTATTAACACCAAGTGTCATCCACTGGAAATATAAAAAATGTATTTGGACTTGAGAGGATAAAAAAGTATTTTATTAACATTTGAAAATTTGAATAAGATATATATAGGGTAAGTCTGAATTAATAGTAGGAATTGAATGAATAAAGGTGATAACAATAAGCAGAATATATAATTTTTTTTCATTTTGTAATATAAAAGTTTGAATTTCAGTTAAAATGCTTCCTTAATAGCAGATATTAAAAATATAAAAAGAATATATACCAATATTAATGCGTAGTAAATGATTTATGAAATAACAGATTCATAAAAATGAAGTTTTACATTCTATTCACTCTTCTATATTTGGATTAAATCGAAATAAATACATCCGATAAACTACTGAAACACATCAATTAAATTTTAAGACAGGATATCATCCTGTAGATAGATACGCATTATATACTATAACATCTTCTTAAGTTTTGAATCACTAAACAAATGGTGTATTAACTAGTACTACTTTTAAGTCAACGATGCTATTGAATAAACAAAGGAGAACCATTTACCTTTATCATTGTTATGCTCCTTTGCATACATTGTGTATTAGAAATTACATCATTTGAAGGTTGATGTTTACAATTTATTATTCATCCTAAGTGTAATTGTGTATCATTATAATCTAGGAAACAAGCTACTTCTGATCATTGCTATTTAGCTCTTAAATTTCCAATGCTAAGTGGCAATTTAGGGTCTGAATTCTTTCAACAAAAGAGAATCGTACATAACTATGTACTAACTATAACAATTTCTATTCTCTTCAATAATTTATTTAAGGGTAATTACCTAAAAATATATAGGCAATGATTTGTTAGTACATATATTGAAACATAAATGAAGGCTGCATTACTTTCAGTCCCAGAGGTAATTTCACATTTAGGGATTATCAAATGATAATTTTCTTCCTTAACTCAATGAAGTTGTATCATTTTAAAAGAAAAATTAGGCACATTTTCTAGAGTTTTGCTTGATGTTCAGTATTCTATTTTATTACATGGTTTATGTAATAGTATAAGAATTTTAAATTATATTTATTATTCCATGATTTTTTCTTAAGCCTTTACCGCATATGGGCCCATATATGGAATTGCAGTTTTGATTCCATTTTATTTCCAAATTAAGTATTATAAAATAATTCAAACTATTTTAATCCATGAAATATATATTTAGCAATAATAAAAAGTAAAATAAAAATATCTATGGTTTTATGACATTTTGAAATAACTTTACTTTTATGCAAATGGGTGAAAGAGAAGAATTGAAGAGCGAGTGATTCATTTTCAAAAAAAGATAACAGAGTAAAACGTAAGTACTTTAAAAAAATAATTTTATGGAGTCAATATACTTATCTTTCTAGGTGAATAATAGTTTTTCTTCTTTTCAGATGTAATGTTGTTTGTATCAGTGCATACAAGACCATATATGGTTCCGTAAAAAAACTTAAATATAGCACTTTTTCATTATTTTTGTTTTAATATGTCTTATTGATAATTAAATAAAGCTATTTCTACCACGAACTCACTGTTTGGATGTTTTATTTAAGAAGCAGTATTACAGTAATATATGTATTACATGATATGATAATACTTATATGAAAGCTACATTTTAATGCATGAATATTAGCAAGTATAAATTAATATCATCATTAAATTTTGGTCTCCCACTTAAGTAATAATTATTTATAAAAAAACTCCTCTTAGTGATTATTCGTAATTCTAAGTAACCTCATTTTATATTTTAAATATTTAGGTAATTTTGGATATATTCCTGCAAATTTATACTACATCAAAGCGAAAGATTAAAACTAAATTGTCTGACCTCAATCTAGAAAAAGTAGGAAATAAAAAAAACATTAATATTTAATACATATAGATTCATCTTTAACCTAAATGAAGTAAGATTATGAACGCCAAATTTGTTTACAGATAGCTGTGATCGAGTTTTAAGAACTGAACCATTGTCTTTAAAATGACAAGAGTTACATCCCGTTAAAGAATAAACTGGAGATAATAAAATAGTGATAAATATGTTTTAAAGAAAAAAAAAACGTGGACATTCCTAAAGATTTAGAACTCTTCTTTTGAAATTCAGAATTTTTTTCTTGTTTGTTCTTCCATAATTTATGTTATCAATTTTTTTGTGTAAAATGTATAAGCATGATTCTTTCATAGTATAATATAGATTAGTTTATATTTCTCCATATAATGTTTCTAGAAAATTTTATTTTGCCTTTCGTTTATCCACATGCACATTACATAATATATCAGACGAGATTATTATATCTAATAACTATTTTCAAATTAGCGGTCTTCCTTTTCATGTAAAATTCTATGTATAGGCAAAAAATTACAAGCAAATATGAGAAATCCAAAATTTGTAGAGTTATTGAATGGAATTTTATAAAATATTTATTCATTAAAGAATCCAAATTTTAAAGTATTAAACGTCATTTTCATTCATTATAACATAATATGGAGGATAGAAGTTTAAAACAACTAATTTAGAAAACTTAATTAGACTATAAAATATTTTAGTAAACGTTTTATCTAACTTCATTAAAACTGGTCTCATTTTCATCCATTATCCACTCAACTTGACGCCTCCCTAGTTTATAAAAGGGAACACTTTAAAAGTGTGTAAACAGTTTACTTAAAATAGAATATCTTGGAAGAATAGATGGTCTTGAGAACGTAATTATTTTAATAAAGTATTCAAAGTTTCGGTGTCAGTTGCAGTTAGCGTGCCCATGGTTTCTTTAAGTATCGTGTTTCTTGTTAATCGAAAAAGGAAAGTCAGGGAAATTCTGTATCTGAATGGGTTTTCGTATATTCTGTGAAATTATGCTTTTATAAAATATGAATACATGCTTACATTGTTATAAATTTTATAATTTCCGTAATAAATTCATTTTTCATTGGAAATTACTTATACTGTGTTATAGCTTAAATACATAATTATATATACACACATTTATAATTTTCTGTTATAAATTGGCATATAGTTTGTATAGTAACTTTATATATTTTGTGGTAATAAACA
>JAOUZG010042032.1:0-18019 GCA_026289955.1 Argiope argentata
TTATCGATGGTTGTTCTCGTGGGAAGCAATTTGATTCTACTTGTTATTTATGCGGAAACGTCACAGTATCATTTGTTGAACAAATTTTTTACAGTAATTGGAATTACCAGGTTGGGATTGTCTGGTTGGTATGCCTTTGGATTCGCATCATTTGGGTGGCGAGTTCGAACACCATATATAAAAAGGAGAATGCAAATTGCCAGGAAATTCGCTTTTTATTCTGCCGCTTAATATTGTAATTCTGTCATATTTATATTAATTGCAATCATTTAATAAAAAGCAGCTAACATAAAATTTTTCTTTCTTAACCTAAGTAAAAATGGATTTAAAAAAATTGTTTTTTATATTGCTTGATTTTGCTATAAATCATTACTAATCCTTTAAATGGAATATAAACTACTTATTTGACAACTTATTTTTTTTACATGTAGTATTTAAACAATAATAACTTTTATTCTGATCATAATCCTAAACATAAATTCACGTTAAGTCTAGTTTCATTCACTATGTATGTTATTGACATTTCATTTGAATTAAGAGGATTCTTGGAGTTATACATTTATCTTGGAGTTATCTTGGAGATGCTTGGAGTTTACATTTATCAAATAGATTGTTATATTTTCTACCGCTTAGACATTCGTTATTTAAATTCAGATGTTTCTTATTTTTTTTTATCAAGTCAGAACATGATGCTGTTTTTGGTGTCAACAAAAATCCGTAGGCGAAAAATAAATTTTTTTATTTGTAGAGCATCTCAAATAATAATAATAATAATAATAATAATAATAATAATCAGCTTTTAATAACGTGTTGCCATCTTATTTACAGAAGCTCTGATTTAAAAAAATAAGTGAATGACTGCAGCAAATAAAACCTAGAAAGATGTCATTTTGAGCACGCGATTATGTGAAATGAAATAAATAGGATATGTGATATTTTTTTTGAAACAATCAATGTGAGAGAAAGTTTTTTTGGATCGTTTCCAATATTAAAGTGACCAATTCAATGAATTTATTAAAATGAGTAAAAATATGATTTAACTTGCACGAGCACGTGGTGCTTGGACGTTCAAGAAATGATGTTCTGACACGATACACTGATATATGCACAGCAGATTTCCTTTTAAACTTTTTTTCACTTGTTTTGACTGTCAAAGAACATTCTCCTAGATCGGAAATCACGAATCGAATGAAAGAATTTGCAGACTCAGCTTATAAAGTTCAAAACTTGCATTTCAACGAAGAAATAAAATTTTTCATTTTGTTTTTTAGTCCTTGTTATTTGTCAGATGTTTATTTTTCTTTTCACCTTGAATAAAATGTCCTCATTCTATATAGCATAATCGCATAATTTAATATGCCATCAATAGTAAATTAAATTTTCATAGTTTGCAAAATTTAAACTAATTTAAAAGGAAATGAAAGTGAATGTAAAATAATGATTAATACATTTACATATATTTTAAAAATATTCATTATTTAGATATTTATCATTTTTATAACATTTCTAATTAACCCTTTCCCCAATCGGCGATAATGTTTTGGTAACCATGGTCATATACTAAGATAATATGCAAGATGATGTTTCTTTTCAAGAAAGATTTTAGTTTTCAAATATTATAAAAATTTCATGAAAGAATTTTAAAAATGAAACTTTTACAATTTTTTATTTAAGAAAAGATATGGCCATACTTTTTCGAAATTGAACTTCCACTTATGTTATAATTATAAATAATTATAGGCTATAGTGCAGCCTTGAGCACGACTTACACTTGAAATTAATGAATAAATGTGTAAAAACCTAAATATAAAAATTGATTTCTATGAAACAGGCTCATTGATCCTCATCAATAATAAATTTTAATATTTGCTATAATATATTATTGCCAACTATTTACTATAATACATGGTAATATTTATACGTTAATTTCATTTTAATTCAAATGTTTCATCTAGAAAATAATTGGATAATAATAATTTGAGTTCTTTATTCTTTCCTTATGAATATTCCACTTATAGAGCTTTAATTTTTGATCATAAAATGATTTTAGGATGGATTGTTTATTTTTGAATTTTATTTTTTGTTAAACAAAATATTTTAGAACCCCTTTTCTATATTGATAATAATTAAGGCTTTAAAAGTAATTTTAATGAATATAAATTACTACCAAATTAATGTTATTACAAATTGAAAGAAAAAAGAGTATTCGAATTTTGATATCTTCTTTTGTAATAGATATTCAATTATCTCATTCGATTTAATACCAAAATTACTATATCAAAATTATTATTGTAATTTAATCGTTAAAGAAAATTATATTAAAACCAACAAATTGTTATCAGATAATTTTTATCAATAAAATATTTATCCATCCTCAGATATAACGATAGATTTATGTTAATCATGTCGCATATAAAAAATATTGTATAGTAACCAATTTACCTGAGTGTAATTTGAACAGTTGGTTTGCTTTTGTTTTGAAAAATGAAATTTTTGAAATTTTGATTAAATAATGAAATTAATCATAAGAAAATCTAGAAATCCATAAGGTCTAATTGTCCTTTTACGAATCAAATAGAAGGACAAATAATAGGAAATAAATGTGTTCTTGTTACAAAAGAATATAAGAATATATTTACTTGTATTTTTTTGAATTTTGAAAAGGTCACTTTTAACAATATACTAATTATATATATAAGTTCCATAATTTGTGTAAAATTTCATTGCCTTTTGGATATTATACAGCAATAATTAAATAACTTAATAGCGGATAAGGCAAAGGATATTTCGTTTTTCTTCGATGAAATGAATTACTTCTTGAACGCAGATTTTTTTTACCCTTTAAGCTAAGAAGAGTCATTGAACTACTAGACTTAATGTCCTTCGGATATCAACGTTCTTTTTTCCTCTCTTTTTTAAAATGTTAATGGTGATGCCACATACTCATCAAGAACGTCTGAAAAATGTCTTATATAATCAGAAATGACAGTGAAACAAGTAAAACCAGACCTCACTAGATACTAATTTTGGACATTAAAAAAAAATTGGAACTACACTGCATTCGCAACTTTGATATGTTTCAAGATCTGCTTCTGCTTATGTAACTTAGCATTTTCTAGAAGTTTTGCAAGATACTTTTTAATTTCTATTTGATTATATACAAGTAATATAAAAATATTAATGTCAATTCCTACTTAGATCACTAAAGAAAATTTTTATTTTAATTACTTTTTATTAAATAGTTACCATTAATATAAATAATTTATCAAAAAAATTACTGATTTTCGCAAGAACTGAACTCGCATTCTTCATCTACACTTGAAAAATACTGAAATCCTTGCATTTTATCGATTGAGCTACTGCCTGTTGAATTCATTTTGATTATAAACTGTTAAAAATCTATTTAAGATATTAAAAATTAATTAAATTTAATTGATGAATTAATATTTGAAAAAAGTGTATTAACATCAAGCGCCATCCACTACAAGTTTTAAAAAATGTATTTGAACCTGAATGGATGAATAAAAAGTATTTTGTTAACGACTGAAAATGTGAACAAGATATATATATATATATATATATATATATATATATATATATATATATAGGGAGAGTGTGAATTATTAGTAGAAATTGAAAAACGGAATTGTACACTAATTATAACTTATATTTAAAAAAGTTTAAAATCAAAATTTATGAGTTTAATTAATATATTTTTATAGCTTCAGATCATTATCATAAAACACCCTAGTACGAATTAAACTGTCTAATACTCATTTTATTAGGGATTTCTTGTTTAAAAGCAACAGCTTTAAATATTGGAAGAAAATTCGATTGCGTCTACATCATATACTAAAGGTTTGTTCAAGACTCATTTTCAAATATTTTTTATCCTAAATAATTTTTTGAAAACATGATTAAATAAAATTTTTGAAACTCTTTTTTTTTTTCTATTAACAGCAACTGTCCATGAAGCATTTATGTTCAGAATTTGGTGCCTTTAGCTTTAATACTCTGCTCTGCAAAATTTTATAAACAATCATACATATTGGATGATGCAATTACAGAAAGTATGACAGTCAGTAAAAATTACCAAGTTGAAAAAATGAAATATAATTCGAAATACCCGAAATAGCTTAAATATTTAAGCGAATACTAACATTTTATATTGAATATTTAAAAGAATAAGGTATTTTAAGTAAATATTATTAGTATTAAAATTTTATTTCATGGACAGGTTATTTAGATTATATATTTTATTTTCAAATTCTGACATTTATAAATATTAAACAAATAACTCAAAAAGATTGCTTAATAGAAATATTAATATTAGAAAAAATTATAATTCTAAAAGTAAAAATGTTCAGTTTCTGTTAGAAATGTATTGTAATTTAATTCAAAATTTGCAAGTAAAAAATGTTGTAATTCAGGTCGTACGTTATTAAAATGTAAACTGCTTTTCACTTACGTTAAATACCATTTAGGCAAACTGCGAAGTTACTACCGTTTAAGAGAACTGAAAAAAATAAATAAATGCTCTATTTCACATTGAATAATTAAGACTATATTAAGTTCTAAAATAATAGTAAACATTTGCTATTGAAACCAAAGAACATTTCAATGTTTGCTGTAAACATTACTAACAGAAATGAAACTCAAAATAATTAATCTAAGGAATTATGAATAAAATTTCATGTTCTTTCTTGTTTGTAGAAAGCTATATAAAAACTGAGTTACTTTTATTAGTCACTTTATAATTATAAATCGTTTTATGAAAATTCTATGAAATTAACTCATGTGATGCATGTGACATCTGAATGGCAGAATCAATTCTGAATATCCATTATCAGCTTAAAAAAGATGCAATGTCATCACGTAACAAGCAAGGAGCAGTTGGGTATACAATGAATGAGTATTTGCATTCACGTGACTTTCACGTAAATTAGCTCAATTGGCGTATTTTTCAGACTTCTTGTTTTCTCATACGGAGTATACACAAGGAAAACATTCCTGTATGCATGAAAAAATTCCATTTCTAGATTTGATAACTCTCCATGTTACAGATTTACCAGAGTTGGAAAAACATATTAGTGGATTTGTGTCTTGCTGTCGCTCTGTTTATGAACATAATAACAAAAATAGCAATGAGATGGAATTTGATTTGTCATTCAAATACCAAAGTTATAAATAAATATTTAGAAGGGATGTCTGTCTGTCTGTAGGCAACATTATAAACGTAGAGATGTCTTAATTAGTTTGGTTTAGTTACATTAAAGTCCTATCTTAAAGTAACATTGGGGCCATTTTGGGATGGACATCATAATTTTAAAGTGCGGTCAGATGATGAGGACGGCACTTGAGCTGCCATCTTCACACAAAGCTTTCAAACCACAACGGCGAGAGGGGAACCCGACGGATTCAAGATGAACCAAACCGTTACATCTTTTTCGGTAGAATTAAGTTTCGAAACTATAATCCTCCGGTTTCAATGCCGAAAACTTACTACTAGACCAACGCGCCAAGAGATGCCGCAAATTGTAGATAAAATATATAAATGAACTACACTCTATCTATATTTTAATTGATATAAAAAGTAATAATTTAATTCATTCATTCGAGTTCAAATAAAAAAATTTTAAACTTGTAGTGGATGACATTTGATGTTAATACAGGTTTTTCAAATATTAATTCATTAAATTTTAATTAATTAATTAAAAATTAACTTTCCCGCCAAAAATCTTCATTTCCCTACCGCATTGTTAGTTAATCAGTTTTTAGGATTTATGTTGAAGTTGTTTCGAATTAAAACAAAAAAGAATGAAGGAAATTTAAAATTTCTACTCTGCATTGCGTTATCCTTACTGGCACATTTGCGTTCTTTAATTGGCGTTGAAAATTCAACATCAATTGAGTGTTTTCTGATTATTAACGAATACGGACTTGGTTTTGTTTTGGCGAGGCATAATTTTTTGATAAAATATTTATATTAATTGTTATTATTTAATAAAAAGCAACTAAAATAAAAATTTTCTTTTTATGGACCTAAGTAGGACTTTATAAGCTTTCTTATATTACTTTATTTATTCATTTAAAGATTTTTCAATAGCTTATTTTATTTGGACTTCTTCAATTGCTACTCTTCACTCATATTTAATTATTTTTCCCTTTTATTCAAAAATAATTTCCTCTTCATCTTTCATTTTCTTCTTCTTAACGCTGTATTATAATTAGTAATAACAGTTTTATTTTTTTACTTAACGATTTTCAATTTATTAAGCTCTTTCGCATAAAACAATGTTTTATTCATCTTTTCCAGGTGTTGCAAAATATTCACTGCCTGTTGAAAGCTCTGCCCAATCAATTTATCACCACTGAGATTTGAATTGAGTCATTCAAAACACGCATGCTTAGTCTCAAAAAAATAAATTCCTTCTCCAGCTTCATGCATTATTTCATCATAAATAAGTTCAAATATTTCATCAACAAATGTGAAATAGTGGACATTATCTATTATAAACATAACTGCATTTATCAATGCCATAATCAACTTTTTTCTCTAGTGCACTTTAAAAAGCTCAGTTTTGTTCGATCAAGGGTAAAGCTCAATCTTTTATTACATTCTTTTTTATAAAAAATAGAAAGAATAAATGTTTCGAAAATTACTCCAAATCAAAAAGAGGGCGTATCTGAAACAGTTGGATTACAATATTTAATTATTTCTTTTTTTTTTAAAGAGATCTGAAATAATGAAACAGTAAAATAACTTACTCGAATTTTATTTCATACTGAATACTCTGAATTGAAAGCTGTTTATTATAAACTGCATAGTAAATATATTCATCAGATATTTACCCCTTTTATTCGTTAATAATCAGCTAACTATGCATGAACAATGATTAATGGATGTGATTTCTTTCATTTTTAAATATTGGTTTAAATGGTGAAAATATGCAAATTTGGCTTTATCCGTTGGAATAATTTTTATTTCTATTTTTAACAAAAAAGTTATATAATTTTTATAATTATAATATCGTATTCATGGAAAGATAAATAATATATATTGTTTGACCTCGAGTAAATTATTCTTCAATAGTTTCAACAATAGATTAGATCAGCTATTCCCAATCTATGGGGCATGTTGTATTCACATAAATATGCTTCCTCTGTAAAAGTTGTATCATAAAATTATTTTTAATAATATTGGGGAACATTAATATCTAACAAATAAAAATCAAGAGACTAAAGCAAATTTTTTAAAACCACAGTCAGTATAAAAGCATCAAAATGCAAATAAAAAATATCTTCTAATTTATAATAATTCATTCTTGAAATGAATGTTAAAAATACAAATACTCTTACGTACCTTTACTTTAAAAATAACCTTAGAGTATGATAAAAGCTATGATAAATAAAACAAATACATGTGGAATTTACGAAACTGTTATCAGATATTGCCAGACCAATAATCAATACAACACAAAGACCATTAATTTATTCTTCTTTCGGTATTCTGATCATCGAAAGGCGCATATTAAACGTTTTTATCGTAAATATGCGTCAGATTCCTCTGAATGACTTAATGTTCTGGCTTACAATGACGAAATAAAAAAAAAGCCGGTATATCATTGCATTTCCACATGAAACATAGCGCTTTTGTGGTGAAACAATAGAAAATAATTTTAGCGTCACAAGAGCTTTGCTACTAGGAGCGCACCTGTACATTAAAAAGGTAAGAAGAATGTCTAATCTGTTGAAAATGCTCTTATGAAGGAGTCATTGTTCATTTCAAGCGGTGTTAGTCAATTTTTTTTTTCGTACTGGTGTAGAGTATACTTATGCAAGTTGCTTTCATGGTCTAGATTTTATTTCGTTATTTACTTTAAGATTTATTAGTCATGGTCTTTTCATTACTTTCACTATTTCTTTTTCCGATGGAAACTCACATTCAGAATGGAGTTTTAATGCAATCCTTTTGAATTCTGGAGGGAATAAATGTATTAGGGATATTTTAGGTTTTTGGTTAGATCTTTTAAAGCAGAACATATTAAAATGTTATCAATTATACAAATTGTGTTTCGCCATTTTTTATTGCCTTTTTTCCTAATTAATCTAATTTTTCTTTATAGATAAAATTCAAATTCAAGGGTTTTAAATTTATACTTAAAGTTCGAGCACATAAATATCTTATAACTATTTGCAAAATTAACGATGGGTATTATGATTGAGTAAATAGTTATTATCACCGTATAATGTTAATTGGCTTAAATATTTCATTATTATTTTGATTACTCCAAAATATTAAAGACAACGAGAAGAAGCATCACACTTATGTAGTACCAGCATCAGTTAATGTATCATAAGAAATTCATATATTTTATAACACTATTTTTACTATTTTAATTTTTTTAAAGGAGTGATCCAAATTAATGGAAAATTACACCTTTTTTAACATTTTGTATTGATATTTTTTACTCAGATGTGTATTACTTTTTTTCCCTTTTTGGCACTCGCTTAAATTTGGGTCTGTGAAAAAGTTTAATATATTTCATACCAATTATATTTTATTCCAAAGAAAGCTCATGAATGATTTTAAGAAAAAGATAGCTTGCGCAATTTTTAGAGGAAATGAAGTTCAGAATATATTTTTAGTCTAAACGATACAATTTTTAATGTCTTTTCATACATCATAACTAGGCTACATTATAATCTCAACTATACCATTAATTACAAATAAATATGTCACATTTGCAGTTTGAACTTGATTTATAATTGAAATATAATCAATATAAAGTCCTCCCTATTGCTATTATTTGCAAGGAAATAGGTAATTATCAAATTAACCTTTAATAAAAATTTAACATTTACTACTCTATATTATTATTCAATATTTACTGCTGTAAATGGTAAATTTATATTATATTAAAAAGCAAAATGTTTTCATTTACAAATTTAATTAGATAATATAATTTCCAAAACCTTGTTTATCATTATAAACACTCCAATTAGATATAATAATTTTTAAATAAAAAAAGATTTTATGCTTATAATTAAAATCTTAAAACTAATTAATTAAGTCAGATAATTTTAATATTTTATTAGTTTAACGTTGTTTATGATACTAATAGCGCTTGGCAAGATCAGCCCCAACAAAAGTGTAGCCTAGTTTAAAATAGAAATTGCATATTGAACAACAATATTGCATTTTTTTATTTATTAAACTGTACAAATTAGTGGGGATTACATTAAACTCTTAAATGAAACCGTATGATATTACACGTTCATGACAATTTTCAAATCTTTTCTTAATAGAAATTGTGCGTTTTCGATTATGACTACACCTATGCAGGCGGCGTTCACTGTATGGAAGCGTACCGAAAGTTTAGGCTTCCAATCTTTCTTTGGATTAGTGGATGTGATATGTACACAAAAAAGAGCGATAATATTTTAATGTATGCATATTTAAATTGAAAAAATAATAGAAAAGAAACATTTTTTTCTTTTCCATTCAGTCCAGGGTCTGATGTTTCATGCATATCCAGCCCTGCCGATTAGTATCTATACATAGTATAAAATGAAGTTTCCTGACAGCGTCTGTATGTTCGAACTATAAAAATTCAGGTAATAGTTAATGGATATTGGAGATATTTATACCGTTTTGTAGAGCATTTACTGGGGAAGATTTTAGAACATAAAAACCATATCAAAATAAACACAGGAGTTTTATAATTGCGATTTTAACGTTGCACGATCCACGCATGCGTGAAAACCTCAAACTGCGCATGTACAAATAGCAAGAGGCTATGGTATGCCTATGCGATGGATTTCTTTGTTTACGTCTGATTTTAATATCATTATGCCCAAAAGAAGGTGATCCAAAATTGGCCGAAATACCAAAAAGCTTCGTTTGTTGCGCTATGAAGAGGAAAAAACTTTCGGTTAGAGAACATCAGAGAAATAATGTTCACATTTAGGGAAGGGGATTTTTTCGATGAGCGAAATAAACCTCTTTAAATCACATTGCAACTGAATTGTCGAAACCGAATGAATCTCCTGAGGGGCGAAATGATCGCTAGTGTTTTGTCTATCGACATATCATATATTTACCTTTGTAACAGTCTAAATATTTCTGAATGTGTACTGTAAAAAATTGTTTTGTAGCTATTTTTGATAACTTCTAAATACATTATTATGTTTGAAGTTGCATAACATACCCATGTTACATCGGGTGGTGGATATACTTAAATTTAAAAGTAATTTTTTTCTTGAGTGATATTCCACAGGTACTGCTAGTTAATAATAAAAAATGAATAGTCCAAATAATTATATTTAATTTTGATGCTTATTTCTGTGATACCAATTTCAAAAAGCTTGAAATCCGTTCTTCAAAAAATATCCACCCGCCGTTACCCTTTTATCACGCCAGAGCAAAAATTGTTTACAAAGCAAGAAAAGTCCAGGAAATCTCATTTGGGTCTGTGTTAAATTTACTTAACGATCGTTATCGGGCTGCACTCAGAGACTTCAAGGGCAGTTCTCCGTGTGGCAGCCGGCCAGGTCGTTTGTCACCTCTGATGCAAGAGTACTGCTCGTTTAGATTTAATACAACTTGTTTCAACATTTAACGAAGATTTTCGTTTCCGAAAAGTGTTTCCGCTTTCGATTCGGGAAAGGTCGCATTTGACAGCAAGTCGTTACTGTCCCACGCCTGATTTCATCGGAAAACTTACATTGTGAAATTTTATTTTTTGTTCTGCAGGTTTTATACTTGAAATTTAAAACTAAATAGTGTTTTTTTTTATTATTTTCTCCCCTATGATAAGCAAGATTTGGTGGTCTGGCAGGAAAGCTTCGAGGTCGGAGGATGACACGTTTCACCGTTCGTTCCCACAGTAGTTAACCACTGTGCAGTTTGAAAACGAGGATGTTGCGAGACGGGAAAGTCGTTTTTTTATTTGCCAATCATTTAAATTTTCTTTTGATTTCAGCAATTGGGTACGATATCGTTTGTCATGCAATTTATTTTCCCATTGCATATAGAAATTTGTGAAAGCTAAAAATTGTGTTGAGGTCGTTTTTTCAATTCCTACTATTAGCTCACACTCTCCCTATATATATATATATATATATATATATATATATATATATATATATATGTGTGTGTGTGTGATACACCACAGAACTATTTTAATTAACCAAATCTGCCTTATCTTGTTTTGTCAACACCCGATTATATATATAATTCAAAGCAATAGTTGTAAAGGTTAGATCATTTCCCAGAGGACGATAATTTTTAATTAGTTTAGCATTCCAGAACAACGCCATCTATTGAGCTTTTTAAAATCTGACCCAATTAATATTGGGCAGAGGCCACACTAACATCCAACATCGGTAAGAGTAAGACGTCTGTTTTCACACGTCAGCGATTCCCGCAAAGCTATGCGGCTATATATTTTCAGTCATAATGTTTTCCTACTTCTAACGTCCACCTACAGGAAATAATCTAACTTTCTGATCATTAAATATTTCCATTTTTGAATTCTTTTATATATATATATATATATATATATATATATATATATATATATATATATATATATATATATATATATATATATATATATAATTTGATAAAGGCAGACAACAGAGTCGTGGTCAAAATCATGGAGGCGGCAGGTTGAATTTTTAAGTTCATTTTATTCCATTAAGGGAGCAGGCATTATTTACAAGCGAAGGCGACGTACACAATCCAGAACGATACGACACGGAACTGACGAAAAATCTAAGTGTACAAAAGGGGGAGGGAAATTATTATCCCTGTTCTTAGTTACCAAGACTTTGATAGGGAAAATTATTTTTTATAGAGTTTATAAAATCAGATTTCGATGGGGATTTCCATGACACACGCCTAAGAGGCAAGGGAAACACAGGGATCTTTTTGAAGGAATGTGCTTGTCTGGACAATTTTCATCACTTACACGTAATGTTTAAAAGTCGCCGGCGTTTAGCTGATTCAGCAATTTATAAACCTTCTGTTGAATTAATTAACTAGAGCGTGTGGATTGGATCAGGAAATAAGAGAATATTTTAGAATGATATTACTATGGGATAAATTAAGATAAAGCTTTGGAAATGAATTGGGGTTTAATTAAATTTTAAAAATATCATTATATATATACACTGAAGTGACAAAAGTCATGGGATGACTGTTAATACCGTGTCGGTCCTCCGTTTGCCCGGCGAAGTGTAACAACTCGACGTGTCATGGAGTCCACAAGTCGTTGGAAGTCCTCTGCAGAAATATTGAGCCATGCTGTCTGCAGAGACGTCCATAATTGTGAAAGTGTGGATGGTGCAGGAGTTTGGGCACGAACGGACTTTTCGATGATGTCCCAAAAATGCTCGATGGGATTCAGATCGGGCGATCTAGGTGGCCAGATCATGCGCTGGAATTGTCCGGAATGTTTTTCAAACCAATCGCGAACAGTTCTGGCCCGGTGACATGGCGCATTGTCATCCATAAAAATCCCATCGTTGTGTGGGTACGTGAAGTCCATGAATGGCTGTAAGTGATCTGCAAGTAGCTGAACATAACCATTTCCAGTCAATGATCGGTTCAGTTGCACCAGAGGACCGAGTCCATGCCATGTAAAAACAGCCCACACCATTATGCAGCCACCACCAGCTTAAACAGTGCCTTGCTGACAGTTTGGGTCCATGGCTTCGTGGGGACTGCGCCACACTCGAACTCTACCATCAGCTCGTAACAACTGAAATCGTAACTCATCTGACCACGCCACGGTTTTCCACTGGTCTAGGGACCAGTAGATATGCTAACGAGCCCAGGAGAGTCGCTGCAGGCGATGTCGTGCTGTCAGTAAAGGCACTCGAATCGGTCTTCTGCTGTCATAGCCCAAGGAAGATAAATTTCACCGTACAGTACTATCGGACACGTCCCTCGTACGTCCCACATTGATTCCTGCAGTTATTTGACGAAGTGTTGCGTGTCTATTAACATTGACCATTCTACACAGACGTCGGCGGTCTCGGTCGTTAGGTGCAGGTGGTCGCCCACTGCGCTGTCCATGATGGGCTGGTATGCCTGAAATTTCATATTCTCGGCACACTCTTGATACTGTGGATCTCGGAATGTTGAATTCACTAACGATATGTCAATGGAATGACCCATGTGTCTAGCTCCAACTAACATTCCACGTTCAAAGTCTGTTAATTCTCGTCGTGCCGCCATAAATCACGTAAAACATGCTCACATGAATAACTTGAACACAAATGAAAGTTCTGGAAAACGAACTGCGCATTTATACTTTTTCGCTGCGATACTACTGCCATCTGTATATTTGCATATTGCTATCCCATGACTTTTGTCACTTCAGTGTATATATATATATATAGTTCAAATTTTCGTTAATAAAATACTTTCTATTCATCCAATCAAGTTAAACTTGTAGTAGATGACACTTGATATTAATACAGTTTTTTCAAATATTAATTCATTAATTTTTTGTTAATTAATAAAAAACCAGATTTTTTGCCTTTATAGTAGTTTTTTATAGTAGCTGTAGTTGTTCAGCCGGGATAGCCTGGTTGATAGGGCATTGGATTCGTGTCTCTTGTGCTGCGAGTTCGAATCTGGTCGCAAAATTCTTCATGTCGAGAGGGATGCCGCTTTTGGATATTGAATTAAAGTTGATCTTTATTAGGGTGCTCATGGGTCCATATCCTCAGAAGCTATAGTTCACCTTCTTCTGTGGTAAAACGGAACGAGAAAAAAATCCAGTTGTAATGGTTTAATTAAAAATAGCTGAAATTAAATTTTTGCAAATATTCAAAATAGGAATCGATTTTAAAATATTGTTTTTTTATATTACTTGTTAATACTGATTCCAAAAAATAATTAACATTTCAGTTATTCAGCAAAATTCAGTATTCCCGATATTTCCAGCTATCGACTTCGTCTGCTAGAAATTTCTGTACAATATTGATTGAAATATTTACATACATCATAAAATTTTCCAGAAATATGAATCAAAAACTGATTTATAAAAATGAATACAATTTTAATTAAAAAAAACAACTATCTCTGTGGGATGTAGGATAAATTTTAAAACTAATAGTAGAATTCATAGTGTAACTTCACTCCGCTTATCTCTGCCTTCGTACTTTTATAATTTGCAGCCTTTTTATTAATTGAAAAATAAATGCAGAATGCTCTTACAACTTGAATTTGATTTAAACTTATAATTGCTGAAGAAAAAAAAACTGCGAATATTAAAATGGTTGCAATCAATCTAGCTCATTTATCGCATTAATTTCGTAATATTCACGGTTATGCATAATATGTTACTGATTATTTATTGTTATATATAGTATATTTATATTTAATCTAATGTTTGTTAACAAATTAATCTACATTATATAAATTACTTTGATTACAAACACTCATATTAGAATGCATTAATGTTGGAAGGTGCAATACCTTTATGACAGTACTTGTCTTTTTGATCCTTATTTACATTGTACAAAAGTCAAAGTGTGGCAAATATCTCCTTCTAAAGAGAACATCAATTTTTTTAAACTCAGAAAGGTTGTTTTGCTTATTCCATGCATTAATTATCAAAATCCATGAATGGAATAATTTAAAAAGAGATTAAAATAAAATATTTCAATGAATGATGTCAGAACATCATTTCTTGAACGGCCAAGCATCACGTGCTCGTGCTAGTTAAATAATATTTTTATTCATTTTAATAGTTTTATTGAATGAGTCACTTTCGTACTGCAAACTATCCTAAGAATTTTGTCTCGCATTTATTGTTTAAAAAAATATCACATTTCCTGTTTATTTCATTTCATGCAACCGCGTGATTAAAATGACATTTTTCTAGGTTTTATTTATTGTAGTCATTAACTTGTTTTTTAAATCAGAGCTTTTGTAAATGCAATGGCAACGCGTTATTAAAAGCTGATTTTTTTTTCAGATGCTTGTGCAGATAATAAAATTTTTAATTTTCGCCTATGGATTTTTGTTGACTATGGATTTTGTTGTCGACGATTTTTGGGACGTTGACTCATTCCCAAAACGACATCATGTTCTGACATGATAAAAAAATTATTTTTAAGATGAAAGAAAAAAAAATGAAAAGTCCCAAAAAATCTTAAATTATATATTAAATTGTCACTAGGATTAGCTGTTTTTATCAGTACTTTTAATTAATCACTTTTGGGGACTCGCTGGTTTACCGAAAACTTTGGAAATACTTAATTTTATTCGAATCTCTTATGTAATTTTAAATCATGGTTGCATTAGCTAAGCAGTTTTAATCAGCAAGTTACAAGTAAAATAAAGTTGTGTTATTTCAATTGCCTTACACTTCTCTGTTTATTTTACACATGAATCTTTCAAAAGGAGTAGAATTTTGTGAATTATCTGTTGTATTTCCATGTATTCTATTTTCTAATTTGTCAGACAGACTGTAAAGATTATGAATTGAAGATTTCTTCCAGTTATAGAAGGAAATCGTACGATTAAATATTTAATGTAATAATGAAGACGATTCTAATTTAATAAAATTTATTATATGCCTTTATAGTTTTGATTGAAAACTGTTGTTGTAAAATTACTCATCATTTTAAAATTGATGGTCGAAATTCTGAAAGGCTGCAAGTTAATTAAAATATTACGATTAAAGAGATTATTTTTTAAATTTTAAGACAATATAAAATAATTTTTGAGCAGTGATTATTTCGAAAATACTAGGGAAAATGTCAAAATTTCGTTTGATGTTTAATTAATTAAAATTCTAATAGAAATTTCGAAAACGTCGCTCCGAATTGTACATTGCCATTCTTTACAGTATTTAGGGCCAAATTTAATATATCTAGTTCAAAGTACCATTCTTGCATTCTACTTCTTTATTAGCAGAAAATAATCCAAATTTTGAGAGTAAGAGATCATTATAAGACAACTAATATCATTATAAAGACAACTAAATGTCGATATTACAAAGTAAAGGCACAGTTTGTAAAGATTATAAAGTCTAAAAACAAAATGATAGAAACAGAGAGCTGTCAACTTATCTCTTCCAGAATAACAGAACTTAAAAAACATTAAGAATTAAAATCCATACAAATGTGGAGGTTTGGATGAATGGATGGATGATGTCAGCCAATCACGGTGGAACGGCTTAACAAAATTGGACGTAATTTAGCACAAAGATATAGTCAAAAGAGTAGAAAGAAAGATAGATAATAGTCTAGAATAGAGCATAGGCTAGTATTTATTCCTGTTAATTCAGTGGTTAATTTTTTATTAATTAGAAATTAACTTCCAAGTCGAAAATCTTCATTTCCCCACCATCAAATTAGTAAAACTTCAGTTTCTTTTTCCCACACTAATAATATTAGGTTTAACATGTTTTCGATCGATTATTTCAAACGATTCTGTTTAATTTTTTAGTGTTTGATGAATTTAAAATTAAACATTGTTAATTAATCTATCTTTTTTGGATTCATTCTGAAATACTTTTGAGTAAAAATAATTCAGAATAAAGGAAATTAAAAATTTCTAATTTCGTATTGCTTTACCCCAAATGGTGTAGAAAATTCTTGCATTTGTGTTGCCCCAATTGCTGTTGAATTGACATGCGAACTTTGTTCTTGATTTGATTTTGTTTTAACCAGACTAGTCAGTAAGACGATTTTGAATAATTGGTTTGCTGTTTTGTTTTATTTCAGTTACACACTGTCAATAAATTGTTTCTAGGTTAGTTGTGTGGGCTAAACTTTGATATACAACCATTTGGTGCTTTGCGAGGTTGGAAATATTTCGGTAGCGCTTTGTTTGAGTTTACATTGCCGTCATTTTTTATTACTGCCATTCGATCTTTCCTGTTCATTTCGCTTGATTTTTTACTGCTATACGCCTTCGCCTACTTTAATTTTTTGGGGTAAAGTTCTTTTGCGTGTATTCCATTTTTTTGCATTTATGGATTTTTTTTCTATATTTCCGTTAATTTACTGCAGAGTTAATCGAAACCTTACGACTAGAAAAACTATTGCTGTCGTTCGCGCTGTATTCGGCCATTTCGCTAAAATCTGGCGACAAACTTTTTTTTGGCGGAAATTATTTTCAACCACACCGTAATGATACGGTTTGATGACATTTTACAAAGTGATAAGAATTTCCAATTATTTTTCATCCAAAATCAAAATTTCCACGCTTATGAAGTTGCTGGTAAAAGTTAGTATTTCATATTTTTTAATTGTATTTTTATATTTAATAAGAACAAAGTAAAAGTGACATAAATTTGAAAATAAAAAATGAGTAACCAGCAAAATCCGTTTAAAATTCAATTTCGAATTTTTTCTTTTTTTATAAATGCTGATGTCGCATGCCAAGTCCAAACGTCAAAGTTTTTCATACTAAGCTCAAAATTCCTTCTTATCACACACACCATGTAAATATCGTAATTCAAAAAGAGAATAAATGCATTCCTTTTAGAAATTTAGTAGACTGAATTTTAAAAAAACTTATCGTAAAATGCTATTTATAGACTATATGATTAAAACTTTAAACAAAAGTATATTGGATTTTGAAATAAAAAAGAGTTTTACGATGCATAGCCAAATCTTAAAGTATTACTCAAGCCATAATTTGATTGTTTGCTTAAAAATCATAAAAAAATTTAAACAGCGAGATCTCAAAAAGTTATAAAAGTTTAAAATAAAAATTTTTACTCCCCAGAAAAATTCTATTGAATTCGAGGAAAAAATGGAATGAATTCATAAGTTTGAATGAAACAATAATTAAGGAATGTATACATCATTAAAAAATAATGACATTTTAATTAAGGTATTTTACAATAATAGTCATTTTGTGAAGAAAGGAAAGGATCACAATGAAACATTAAGAAATGATGCATACAAAATATTAAGTATGTATCGTTGGTGAATTTTTAATATCAAACAATTAAATTGAAAACACACACACATTCTTTTGTAG
>JAOUZG010042036.1:0-10186 GCA_026289955.1 Argiope argentata
GTTGTCATTCCACTTTAACTTATGTATTGCCAAACGATGGATTAAAAATATTTAAGAATCCCCTCGTGTTACATAATATGTCCCTTTAACAAGTATTAAACACTGCTCACAAACAAATTTGTTAACATTCCAATTCTCTGTTAACATTTCAAATACGACTTTTCTAATTACTGGATAGGGAAATTAATTGTTAGCGCCCTCTATTAAGAAAGAGCAGAATCTTTTTTTTCCGGGTATGAATATATTCTCTCAATTCAGTTTCTTTTTTAAATTGTTTCACTTTTTTGGTATTCATGTTTTTAAAATAAAATTTAATAAATTATCTTTCGATATTTTTTAACAATATCTTACTAACGATTATCTAAAAATAAACTTTTAATTAAACTAAACGTTAGACATTTTTTTTATTTTTGGCTTAACGCTGTTTATATTACTACAATTAGATTTCTACAATTTATATTTAAATTGCATGACTGTCTTAATGTATTGATCAAGTTTTTACCACTATAACTAAATAAAAAATATTTTCATATTGCGCAAATTATTGTGTATATATTGTTTATATTCATTAGTAATATCTATTAAAATGCTGCTCAGAATAATTTTGAGCGGAGTTTTGTCTCATGTGCCCAATTAAAAGTTATGCATGCTTCAATTCTTAAAGCGTTAGGGTAATATATTCGTAAGTGAAGTTCGTATGAAGCAGTCAAGAGATCATTTTCTAAGAATAGTGATTTTAATGTTCATAAAAACGATTAAGATAGATTCAATGTTGGAAGAGAACATTTTCAATGTTTGTCATGAAAAGACAATTTAAAATCAGAGATATTTCCAAGATAGAACACATTTCTGTTCAATAGAAATAATAATAATTTCGAATTACAGTGACATTAAAAGTTTGTATTCGAAACAAACTTCGTTTTTCTATTTTTACGAAACTTGAAATTTCTTAGTTGTTCAAGATGTTCTTATGAAAGAATTTTAAATCTTTACTTGGGAGTTTTTTAAACGATAAATGTTTCCAACCGGGATTAAAAAAAATTAAATATCTTTTGCATATGTTTTCCTTCCTTACTAAGAAAGTTTTTTTCAGGAATTTGGAGTAAACTTTAACTACACAATAAAAAATGATTTAAGAAATATTAAAGAAGTATTTATTCGTATAATTATGTACATACTTAGCACTTTAAAAAACTCCCGAAAATAGTTACGGTTGTATTGAAAAATTTTGACTTTATTTTATTTTATTCTTCAAAGAAGTATGTGAACATGTTTATTTTCAATTTAATTCTGCTTTAAAAATACGGGGAAACATTTTCTGATTTATATATGTATATATATAGCGAAAATGTTCATTTAAGAAAAAAAAATTACTTTGATCATCAGACATCATGTATGGAGCATTCATGAGCTAAATGTCTATTTTATGTCTGAGGATTGAATTTATTGATTAGGATTCATAAGAATAATAAACAATAAACGACAATCTTCTAAATTAAAAAAAAGTTTCAAAATCATTTTAAATACACATATGCAATTTTTTTTGAAGAAATTGAGAATACACCAATGAATGTTTTATACTATATAATTGCAAAAAATAAGTGTCAAAATGTAAATGCATATCCTTTGTCTTTTATGATGACCTCTAAACGTGGTGGCATCGATTCGACAAGCTTTTTTGTGGTATATGACGATAATTTACCTCATTTTTCCAGCAAAACTAATTTAAATTTAATTTTGTTTCAAATTCTGCGTTTTTGGGCTGCTATTTAGATTGCAGCAAGCAGATTCTCAATGGTATTGATGTAGGGGGTTGTATGTATTATGTATGATGGCTGTTTACAATGGAAAAGACACCGTTTTACCTTAAAGCACCGTGCGTTTGTGGTCTGCGTTCTGCTTAAAATGTTGAAATTCGGACTTAAGCCCAAATTTTGGCAATTTCCTTTAGACTGCAACTAATTGATAGGTTTCTTTTTGAGAAAGAGAGGATTTCAATTTAAACCATTTTCTAGATGAATTACGAAATTGAGCTAGAATACACATGATTCTTTTTTGTCCTATCCAATGCGCATCTTATTATAGTTAATTTCTGATTGATAATAAATAAAATCATAGCTCATGAGCATGAACATTTTGTTATCCTTTAATAGTTCAATGAACTAAAACATTAATTATATTTTACCTGCTTAGTGAAATTAACTTTTCTGATGTCACCAATAATAGTTTCTCAAAATAAGTAAAAATGTCAGGTAAGATGGAGAGGATACTGTGAACTTTCATGCCATAAGTATTTAAACATTTTATTTTATTTCTCTAAATTTCTTCACTCAATTTAACTCTTAAAAACTGCGACCGATTTAAATTCATTTGTGTTAATATATTTATAAAGAGGATTTGAATTTTTATAATCCATTACAAAATTTCAATATTGCCATGAGTTGCGCGTGTCTTTGCGAAGGATGATGGTGGAGATTTGGGAATTTTCGAGAAGTATTTACGAAAGAAAAAATTGGAGAATTCTAGGATGAAGTAAGGGTCTTAGTCTTGGATTGTTTGCAACTATATTTTAGTTGATTCTTTATTTCTGTATTAATCCTGACACTGCTTCTAGTTTTTTCATATTTTATGTAGGTTTATAGCAATTAAAAACCGAAATTTCTACTTTATTCTTGATGTACATTTCAGTAACTTTTTATATGTGTGTGTCTTTCACTATCTGTAAGGTGGGCTAAGGTGCCCACTTGTAAAAAGGGAAGTGTGCAAGATAATGGGATGAGAGAACAATAGGTGGTGTTACTGCAGAACAAGAGACGCAAATTAGGCTCAATTCGCTGACCACCACAGTAATATTGTCCATGGTGGGTGCCATAAGAAACAATCCCCACAACAGCAAAAGAGTGTAATCGTGAGAATTTCCTTTCACGATCAGCTCTGTGGCGTTCCTAGCGGGAGTCGTGTAAGTGATCTCAGATTAACAGAGGACCACTATTCAGACCATTTGGCGACTTGGAGATGAATTTGGTGACTTTGGCAACTAAATGGATATTGCTGGAAACTTAATTAACTGGAGCTATTAAAGCCGCCAAGTTCTAATTGTGAGGTGAACTGAACAGGAAGCGGGGGAGAGAGGACAACACAGCCAGCTTTATGTGGAGTACAATCGGATGCTGTTCTTATGTGTACAGAGTGGAAGCAGTGCCATGTCTAGTGTGGAGCAGCCAGTCATGGGATGGTAAATAGACAGCTAAAGCTAGGAAACAGTAAGAAATTCAGCCGTTTAAAGAGATCGGAGGATTCCCTCTACTGCTGGATTCTGTCAATACAATCTGTAAAATTTAGTCGATTTCTACTTGTAGCCTACAGTCTGCTGAAGTGTGTTGCAGAGCATTCGTCTGTATTTGTCGTCAATGTCATTGTGTTGTTTATGCCAAATAAACGTTGTTTTTGTTTCCACTGAGGACGGCTCATTGTCTCCTCCCCCCACACTTACTACAAACGGAAATCATTTTTAATGATAACTATTAAAGACGAAAGTAATTTTTTGCCTTTGGTCAAGATTAAAATTATCTATGCGGATAAGAACCTTTAAAATATTAACTTTTTTTCAGTAAGTATCATATTAAAAGAGAACCTCCTTAAAAACTATTGTTCAATTACTATTTTTCATTTGATGCATTATCTTACTTTCAGATAAATTAAGAATAAATGCTTATGTAACAAAACTATGGAAAATGCACTCCAATTACTGTTAAGGTCTTGCTAATACTATGAATTAGTAGACTATACAATCGAATATTGTTACTGCTTTTATGCTGCGGTGGAATCCACTCGATAACGAATAATATCCATGAGTTATTTAAGTTACCACTATAAATAAAAACGACTTTCTTGTAAATTAAACAAATTATATTTCGCATCAGGTTCATAGTTCTGTGAATAGTAGGAAATAAATATCATTCAAAGGGAATTGATAAGAGTGACTAATTATTATTAAAAGTAAGATTTCTGTGACGAAGCCGTCGCATAAGGAGTTGAAGAGAATAAAGATCTTCATTCAATGGGGCTGAATTGCAGATTGTTTTTATATAATGGTGTGTTACTTGTAGCTTTGGTTCTGAAAAAAAAATCTCATTCCTATTGACTGTTCAAGAATTTAAAAAAAACCCATTAGATATATCATTTCGTCTTAATCTAGAAATGCAGACGGATTATCAAAGAGTGAACATATTTCGTTTGAACGAAGAAAAAAAGTGAATCAGCAGAAATATTGTATTAAATGACATTGGATATCTGCATATGATTAAAAATTACGAGATGTGACTTTTAATATGAACATTGATTATTAACATTGCGGCTCTAGCTTCATAAACCAGATAGCTTCAACGATACTGAAGTCGATTTTTGGTATCGTGGGTATGTTACTCGGCTAGTTGCCCTAGCGTCGCAGGTTCGTATCGTGACATTCAATCGGTACATGTTCAATGTTGCCGGACTAGACGAAAAAAAATTATGAAAGATATTTTATTCATGCTTTCTTTCCTTTTTATATTTTTTCTTGGCCTTATGCTAAAGACTTAGAGCCTGGTGAAACATGATTCAATAAATAATGAAAAAGTGGAAATATTTATTCGCAATTTAATATAAAAGCACCACTCTTAAAAAAGAGTCAGAAAGAAATACTGTATTAATTCCTCTTGTTTCTATTTCCTTCTATTTGCATTCGAAAAACTATGTGAGCATGATTGTTTTGTATTTTTTTCAACTTTTTTTTTCAAAAATAATTCCTAAAAGTAAAAAGTCACTTTAATCCTGAGTCATCATTTGTGTTTCGTAAAGCAACAAAATTCAATGAAAGAAACTAAAAATTGGATTGAATTTATGAAATATTAACTACCCGATTGCGTTTAGATATTTCAAATCTTCTGGATATTATAATTTTACTGTTCAAGTGGATTTCAATTGTGTTTAGTGACCATATTGGAAATGCACAGCTTCGAAGTCTACATATTGCCCGTTTATGAAGGTCTAAAATGCTCTCTGTCAGGCTTAGTGAAATCTTCAGTTTTAAATCGGGAAGCTTCATTCGCAAATGTTATTCAATAAAGTATATATCACCATCAAAGTTCAACCGGAGATTAAGAATTTTTGCTCTAAATTTCGTTTCATAGCAGTAATTAAACTTACTTTCTCGTAAAAGCCCCTTTTTTTCTAAATAGGCTATCCTTTGCGTTTTACTGCGTACATTGATGTTTATAAATTGTTGCCAAATTCCAGCATTAAGGTATTCTTTTTTGTAATTTTGTATTTCAAACTCCTTTGTGTCTCGCATTTTATTATAAAAGTTTTCTAAGCCTTTCATACTTGCTATTGTGCTTTATTAATTTCTTTGAATCACTTCACTTCACATCAGCACAAATAACTATTTAATTAGTGCTGTGTAAGACATTTATTCAACCTCATACGTAACTATAAGACTTTAGGTATGAGATACATACGTATCCTTATAATTGTATTTTTTAAAGAAAAAACTCTGAATTTTTTTTGTTATGTTCTTTTTGTCCACGTATTTACAAGTTATTCAACGGATCTGTAAATACGTAATTATGCGTTTCGTTTTTTCCTCTTATTAAATTGTGTTTGATTTTGATCTTTCAGTTGTCCGACCCAATATTTGGAGACTTTTATTGATAATCATTCCACCCCAGCTACTTAAAATGTATCAAGCAGTGCTCACAAACCAATTTGTTAAAATTCCAAACCTCTCTTATCATTCAAAATACAACTCTCCTCGTTAATTCATACGGAAATTAATAGTTAACGCTTCCTATTATGAAAGAACCGAATATATTTTTATTCTGGATTTTTATTAACAATTCCCTTTAATATTTATTTTCCATTTTTTGACAATATCTTACTAACGATCATCTTAAAACAACGTTTTGATTAAACGGAACGTGACACAATTTAATCGAATTACTTAATGGTGATATTCACATCTTACATTTAAATTATTTCAACGTCTTACTATATAAACCATGTTTTTACCACTATAAGTAAATAAAAATTATTTTGATATAAAACAAATAAATTGTTTTATTGCGGGTTTCGATTCAACACACAAATTTAAGCTTGCTGCTCAGGTTAGATTAGAATGGTAAATTGTCTCCTTTGATCAGAATGGGGGTTATGGAGGTTTCATTGTTAGAAGCGTATGAGCCTGCATTCGCAAATTGCGTCTTATGGGGCAGTAATGTGATCACTTTGTAAAAACATTCCTTTTATTGTTCGAACAGATTAAGATAGTTCTAATGGCAAAAGAGAATATTGTAGCATATTATATCTTGGAAAGACGTTCTAAAATCAGAGAAAATTCGAAAGATTGAACATATTTTTATTTAAGAGAAATGAAATGCGAATTAAGGTGTCATAAATCCTTTGTATTCGAAACAGATTTCATATTAATATTTTTAGGAAAATTGTAGTTTTTTAAAAGTTAAGGGCTTATAAAGGAATTTCAAAGCTTTCCTCCTGTGTTTTTTTCAGATGACAATGTTGCCAACCTTGATGAAAAAAAAATTATAAAATATCTTTTGCATATGATTTTCTTCTTTACTAACAAAATGAATTAAGTAAATTGGACTAAAATTTGGCATTTTGATAATAATTGATTAAATGAATAAGAAAAAGAGATTAAAAAAGTATTTAATCACATTAGAATGTAGACATCACTGAAAAAATTCCAGTAAATTTTACGCTAGTATTGAAAAATTTCGACTGGATTTTATTCTATTCTTTGTCTTTGAAGAAGAATGTGAGCATGTTTTTTAAATATAATTCAACATTAAAAATAGACAAAATATTTTCTGAATTATTTATAGATAAATATTTGCGAAAAAGAAAATTTTATTAAAAAATCAATTTGATAATTAGATATCATGTATCATTGCATTAATATACTAAGCTTGTTTTGTTTTGTTTTTTAATCTAGGAATCTGTCTTTGTCTTCTAAATTGCAGGTGATGTTTATTTTTTCAACTGCGACTTTAACTTTTAAGATGTAACACATTAAAGACAACACAAGCGGTTTCCTTGTATTAATACTCACTTATGGTTTTAATTACGTAAGATTATTCTAACAATTTCCTTTTTCAACATCTACAAGAAAATAAAAAGGATGTTTTTTTTTCCTATCTTCGAAGAAGTTGTTCACATGGGGGTTTTGACTATCAAATGTTTCCATTCAATTAATGTAAAAAGGCATTTAAAAAAAAAGGCAAAGTACAATTTTTTGGCAATGGAGACTGTAGCATTTATTTTCAAAAATGTTTGGGAAAAATTTTTAAAACGTGAAATTTTTATATCTGCATTCGGCATTTTTCGGAGATTTACCATGTTCTTAGTCAAATATTGTGAAAAATTAATTTTTAACCCGATGAAAGCGCATTTTCAAACTGAATTCGATGAATGTGAGCAAGAACTCTTAACTGTAACCGATTTGTCTCTGATGTAGATTTAAAAAAAAAAAAGAAAGAAAGAAAACCCATTTCTGTTGATCTAAAATGGTCTTTGTTAGGTTTTGGGACATCTAAACTTTTAAATCTTGAAACCAAGTTTGTAAAATTTATTCAATAAAGTGTATATATATATATCCTGCAACACTTGTTTTAATTTAATTTCGTTTCAAATTTTCAGTTTCTGGACTGATATTTAGACTGAAGTCTCGACCAGATATCGATCAATACCAGATCAATAACAGATTCTCGATGGTATTGATGTAGGGGGACTGAATTTTTTATTTATAATGGCTGTTAACTATGAAAAGGATGCCATTATAACGAAAAATGCAGTGAGTTTTTGATTGGTGTCTTGCTAAAAAATGACACTTCCACCTTATCCCATAATTTTGGTAATTTCAGCTAAAGAGAGTGCTGAACTGCTCTGTGCCAAGTCCTGCTGTCAACTGTGGAAGCAGCATCTACATGTGGTCTACTGTCTGTTTGTTGTGTTGCAGTGCATTCGTCTTGTCTGAACATATTTGTCGTCTGTGTGCTTGTGTTGTGGCAAATGAATGCTGTTGTTGTTTTCTTTTGTTTGTGGTTTGAACGATTGATTGTCTTCACGCTATACGCTCACTACAAGCGACACCGGTGACCGTGACACTATTTTTCCAGACATTTATTGAAAACGAAAGAAATCTTTTCATTGGTCAAGATTGGCTCTCATCGAAAAATAGAATATCCAACACCTGCAGGCCAACATCAAAAACGTCCCCTCCTCTGATGTCACCACCCTACCACCTACTCCTCTCATGAAGACGCCTTCTGATTGGTCGCCTCATCCCCTACTCCTCTAATTGTGCAACCACAGCAATTTTACCTCCTTCCAGTTTCAGCAGCCATGCGTTACATATCTCCCAAGCTCCTTGAAGAGTGTAAGGCAAATACTGACTGTCATGCCGCTCGATATCCTATCATTACCAGGGATAAGTCCCTACCGGGACTGGACTCCCCGTCAACCCAATATGTAGCTCTAGGTGAATTGAACCGAATGGGGTGTTGGAGAAGAAAACAGGTAACGTATCATCGAGAGGATAGCAAAGAAGCGGCGGAGTGCCAGCATTGTGTGCAGATCAAACGAGTGCTGAACTGCTCTATGCCGAGACCTATTGTCTACTGTGGAAGCAGCATCGCGTCTTGTGTGGAATCGCCAGTATTGTGATAGTAAGAAAGAAGCCTTCGAGAGTTTTGTTTGCCTAGTTTAACGGTTGCCTAGGAATTGAATTGAATTTTATATTATTAACTTTATGATGAATAATGTAACTATCTTTGCTTCCGAGTCTGCTGCTGCAATATTTCAGATGTGATTCGAACATATCAAGGTATCATTAAAATGGAAGGTGGTCAAAATTAAAATACCCTTGCTAGGAGCTCTCTATACATCGTGTCAATCAGTGTAAAGGCGACCGATATCTTGATTACTCAAGAGAAGGGGATGATTATTGCGGGGAAAAATATTTCTAGGAACACCTATAGATGACATTGCATATCAAAAAATATGTCGAAAAGACACAAAATGCAAGTTTTATTTGAATGTATCAATTATTAAATCACATTGACATGGTAGATGCGAGGGAAACTACTCAATAGGACTCCTTAAGACAGTGTTTCTCAACGTGGGGCCCACGTCGGGGGGCGGACGTCTCACAAGGAGGCAATTTTAAAACGGACTTGATACAACTTTAACCCTAATTTTGAGACTAAAACAAACCAAATTGGAACTTAACATAAAATCTCTGAGCATCAAGCACAAGGATATCTCTAAATTAAAAACACAAATTAATATAAAAAAAACCAGAATTAAAATTATTTTGAATTTGAATTTCGGTTTTTCATTACATGTTTTTAAATTTTATTTACTGTGTTTTGTTAAAAATTTCAGATTTATTCATAGAACCCATCATTTATGTTTCTCAAGTGAACAAATCAATTTTTATTGTTTCATGGGGAAGGGGGAGTGATAACTTTAGAAAGGTTAAAGTGGGGTATGGCACAAGAAAATTTGGGAAACACTTTTTTAAGGAGTATATTCTGCTTTCTGCAGGCAGCTTGTTGAAACACAAAGAGTAATTGGGAGAATGTGATGCTTCTCTCGTGCAGAGTAATACCATTTTTCAAATCTGCCAATTTCATAAGAATTGCACGAAAGAAGAATTATTCCAGAAACATCTGCAGGCAGCACTGTACAATGGAAAATAGGCTGAAAAGGCACAAAATACCAATTTTATTTGAGCCTATCAAATATTCAATCACAAGGACCTTATGGATGCAGAGTAAATTTCTCTATATGGTTCTACAAGGTGCAAAATCTACTTTCTGCAGAGAGCTTGCTCAACTGCAGATAGTAATGGGAATGCTTCTCACAGGCAGAAGCATCACATTTGAAACAAATCCAAAGACAGACTAAGTGATACTGTCTGCCATAGTTGACAATTTACCACACATTCTCGCTAAACAAGACTTTTTAACCATCCCCAAAGTCACAAATACCAGGGTTTAATATGTATACAACGAGATGGTTAGTTTGCAGGAAACGCGTGACTCCATCATTAGTGAAATGCTGCCGAAGAAACGGTTCAGCGTACACTGAGTCCAATATGTGGAAGCTCTCCATCTTGCACGAAGGT